>JAXLNO010004250.1:149099-211963 GCA_038087875.1 Malacoraja senta
AGTGATCAGAATGCAGGAGCAACATGTCATTGTGAGGAAGAAAAACAAGGATGGATACATCTGAGAACTTGGATGACAAGACATGTTGCAAATTTGGTCAAAAGAGAAATAAAGGAAGCATATGAAATGTTCAGGTCATCGCAAAGCTTCCTTGGCTCCTTGTGAATCTTTTCTGAACCCCTTTCAGCTTGAGGGCAGTCTTCCTCTGGTCAGGTGAGCAGAACTATGGACAGTTTTCCATGTGATGCCTTGTACAGTTGGACCACAACATCCGACTCTTGTCCTCAATGCCCTGACCGATGGAGGCAAACATGACAAACACATTCTTCACACTTTGTCGCTTGTTGTTGCTACTTCCAGTTAGCCATATACTCGGACCCCTAGATATCTCTGTTCCACCACACTCTCCAGGGCCCAGCCATTTACTGTGTAACCCCCACCCTGGCTTAATTTACTGAGATGCTGAAAAACATTCAGCAGGTCAGTCTGCATCTAGGGAGAGAGAAGCAGAGTTGACATTTCTGCTCAATGACATTCAATTGGAACTAGAAATAATTAGAAATTGTGTAAGTATTGTTGCAAGAGGTTTGAGTACTTGAACAAAATGCTGTTTGGTCCAAGTTGCTATTCTTCCTGACTATTGTTATTTCTACATCTGTCACTGATGCAGCTTTGGGGAGTTTGATCCGGATTCGGTTGCAGGGATACCAGGGAGATGGAATCCAGCTCGTGTGTAAGTCCGGTGGATGGTATCCTGGACCAGAGATGTGGTGGATCGGTGAGGATCGACAGGTTTTACCACAAGCTGACACAATGTACCATGAAGATACGGAGGGTCTGTTAAATGTGGAGAGCAACGTGACAGTAATGAGGCGATCAACAAACAAGTTCAAGTGTGTTGTTCAATATAGATGGTTAAACATACAACGTGAGGCAATTGTTAAAATATCAGGTTTGTAAACGTTTCTGTTTGATCATTGAAGTATAAAGGTGATTTACATTCCATTGAAACCCCGACTGCCCATGATGCTCACTGAGGTGCTCACATGTTTCTCAGTGATGATTTAGCCACATCTCACTTCTGTGGGGAAATTATCACTGATTTTTAAAGTCAGTTTACTATATGCTCCGATCCTGTTGCTTTGCTGCCTTTTAAATCTGTAACTGCATGAAAGGCCAACTGAGTCCACAACTTGTCCAACCAGGTTGGGCATCGGCACAAACACTTTCAAATCCCTGACGCTCTTCTAAAGAGTCTTAAATGGACAAACCATGAGCACTCCCAGAGCATTGGCACGCACGGCCCTGTCACATTGACCACATGGGAACTATTGACACCACTAGGACTGGGATGAAGGTTCTACTGAAGGAGACGTCATGGTCCGATTACAAAGCAGAACCGTGAAGGAAACGGTGTGTGGATGACTACCCGAGACCTGTGTAAATTGGCACCGGGCGAATGAGGTCATGTAGTTACCATATGGGTCCACAATAATTGTGGGAGAAATGGGTTCCAATTCCTGAGGTGGAAGTCCCAGTGGGGGGGGGGGGAGAGGGAATCAGTTCCATTGGGTTGGACTTCACTTAAATCACCCTGAGACCAGTGTCTGGGTGAATCACATGACAGAGAATGTAGATGAAGCTTTGATATACATATATGCTGATATATATACTGAGATATGTATACTGATGAGGTTGCTGGGGCATGTGTGATGTGTGTGTGTGTGAGAGAGACGGAGACAGAGGGAGAGGGGGAGAGAGAATGTGAGTGTGTATCACTGTCTGATTCACTGTCTTCACTCTGCAGATGATATCTTCCCTGCTGGAGTTCCTGACTGGGCCCTGCCGCTGGTCCTCACCATTTGTCTTCTCATTGCCGCCCACGGTGCTGTGTTTTATTGGAACGTGAAACAAAACAGACGCATTAAAGGTACGTTAAACAACAGCGTAAGATGCAGGTCAGGAAATCCGGGTGGGATTCTCCCAGATTCCCACTGTAACTTCAGTGGAAAACCAGAGCACTCTCCGCGGGGCTTCCACCTTCCAGCGGTAACTGTGGCCTCTGGACAGAGTATCAGTGTCCCGGGAGTTGGGGGTAATGGGGTAAACGGGCAGATGTGACGTCTGTGTGTACATGAGGCGGTGCCATGGGAGGAGATTTAACCGGACACAGAGTCACTTGGACTTGTCTCTGTTTCCTGTATTTGATCTCCACTGTGGAGAGATGGATCACAGATGAGGTGATCACTTGGATGAACATCTCTGTTCAGTTCCCCGTTGTCAACCTGAGCTTTCGCTCACTTGTCACTTTCATTGCGTGTCCCGTCCCAGTGTGAGATCTCCCTCGCTCTCTTGCACTGATCTAATGAGGCTGAGCAGAGGCTGGGGAACCGCCCGCCTTTGAATCCGGCATCTCGCAGCCTTCCAGATTCAACATTGTCCTCAACCGTTTCACACAGTGATCACCGTGTTCACATTTTCCTACAGCAACTGTTGGTCGTGGGTGAATTATTGAAACGTCCCCGGACCCACAGTGTATTTATTCACCTGATCCGTTCCTCGTCATTCCCCTCTCCTGCCCTTCACATGTTACACAACATTTGTTTTCCCGCCTTTATTTGCCACTACACTTGTCTCACACCTGTCACCATCTGACATTGTCCAGGCCTGATGAGACCCTGTCAACGTGAACCAGGAATTCTGTTCCTCTCTGCAGCTGCCTGACCCGTGCGGAACTTCCCTCATTGTTCTACACTTATTTCCAGCCTTGTTTGGATTGACCTGTGACTCTGATAGTCATTGTCTCTGATGCTCATTGTTCAAATGTAACACTGGTTTCTCCTTCCAGAGCTGGAACGGCGCAAATCCATCGTAGAACTTGGTAAGAAATTAGTATAGAAATATTCACAAATGAGAAGGAATGGCGACACAGTGGCGCTGCTGGGAGAATTGATATCTCACAGCGCCAGAGACGCGGGTTCGATCCTGACCTCGGGTGCTGTCTGTGTGGAGTTTGCATGTTCTCCCTGTGACGGGTTTCCTCCGGGTGCTCCGGTTTCCTCCCACATTCCGAAGACGTGCGGGTTTGTGCGTTAATTTCAGGAATGTCGATGGTGTACAAGCTCCAATCAGCATCAATGGTACCGAAGTACAAGTGGGTGAGAGCCTCATGTATCTCGGTGTTAATATTCCCAGTGATCTGTTGTGGACCAAGTACAGAGAAGCAACAGCCAAGATGTCACCCAATGTGTCTACTTGCTTAGGAGTGAGGAAATTCAGCATGTCTGGTCGAGATCGTAATTACTGAAAGATATAGATGTGGCCCAGTTCATCACACAGCCCACACTCCCCACCATTGTAGATGTAGCCCAGTCCCACACAGACCACACTCCCCACCATTGTAGATGTAGCCCAGTCCCACACAGACCACACTCCCCACCATTGTAGATGTAGCCCAGTCCATCACACAGACCACACTCCCCACCATTGTAGATGTAGCCCAGTCCCACACAGACCACACTCCCCACCATTGTAGATGTAGCCCAGTCCATCACACAGACCACACTCCCCACCATTGTAGATGTAGCCCAGTCCATCACACAGACCACACTCCCCACCATTGTAGATGTAGCCCAGTCCCACACACAGACCACACTCCCCACCATTGTAGATGTAGCCCAGTCCCACACAGACCACACTCCCCACCATTGTAGATGTAGCCCAGTCCATCACACAGACCACACTCCCCACCATTGTAGATGGAGCCCAGTCCCACACAGACCACACTCCCCACCATTGTAGATGTAGCCCAGTCCATCACACAGACCACACTCTCCACCATTGACTCCGTCTACACTTCACGCTGCCTTGGAAAAGCTGCCAACATCATCAAAGACTTGTCCCACCCCGGTCATTCCTTCTTCTCCCTGCTCCCGTCCGGCAGAAGGTACAGAAGCTAGAAAGCGCGCAGCACCAGACTCAGGAACAGCTTCTTCCCCTTTGTTATTAGACATCTAAATGGTCCTACCATAAGCTAGGATATTGTCCGATTCACCTCTACCCCATTGTAGCCATTGGACTTTGTCTCTGGAACTGATGCGCTACAATGCTGAGAACTATATTCTGCACTCAATAGACAAAAGACGCAGTAGGCCATTTGGCCCTTCGAGCCAGCACCGCCATTCAATGTGATCATGGCTGATCATCCCCAATCAGTACCCCGTTCCTGCCTTCTCCCCATATCCCCTGACTCCGCTATTTTTAAGAGCCCTATCTAGCTCTCTCTTGAAAGCATCCAGATAACCTGCCTCCACCGCCCTCTGAGGCAGAGAATTCCACGGACTCGCCACTCTCTGTGAGAAAAAGTGTTTCCTCGTCTCCGTTCTAAATGGCTTACTCCTTATTCTTAAACTGTGGCCCCTGGTTCTGGACTCCCCCAACATCGGGAACATGTTTCCTGCCTCTAGCGTGTCCAAGCCCTTAACAATCTTATATGTTTCAGTGAGATGCCCTCTCATCCTTCTAAACTCCAGAGTGTACAAGCCCAGCTGCTCCATTCTCTCAGCATATGACAGTCCCGCCATCCCGGGAATCTCGGTATCTTCCCCTCTGCTCTTCCTGTTGTACTTGGGTTGGACTTGATTGTATTTATGCATCGTATTGATCTGATCCGATTGGATGACATGCACAACAAAGATTTTCACTGTACCTCAACACACGTGACAATAATCCACCTAAACCCCAAAATTATTAGGGATAAGGGTCTCGACCTGAAACCTCACCCATTTCTTCATTCCGGAGATGCTGTCTGTCCCGCTGAGTTACTCCAGCATTTTGTGTCAATCGTTGGTTTATTATTGCTCCTTGTACTCAGACACAGTGAGAATATTGTGTCTGTGTGTTATCCCATTACATCATCATATTATACATGAGTGAGATCAAGCCATATACGTCCAACAGGTAGAGCACAAGGAATAATCCCAGAGTGCAGAATGTGGTCCCAGCTGTGGGACCAGGATACTTACAACCCCCTCCCCAGTGACTTCCCCACTCGGCCACAGCTGTCAGTGGGGGCATTAGGACCATAGAAACATAGAAACATAGAAAATAGGTGCAGGAATAGGCCATTCGGCCCTTCGAGCCTGCACCGCCATTCAATATGATCATGGCTGATCATCCAACTCAGTATCCCGTACCGGCCTTCTCTCCATACCCCCTGATCCCCTTAGCCACAAGGGCCACATCTAACTCTTTCTTAAATATAGCCAATGAACTGGCCTCTACTACCCTCTGTGGCAGAGAGTTCCAGAGATTCACCACTCTCTGTGTGAAAAAGGTTTTCCTCATCTCGGTCTTAAAGGATTTCCCCTTATCCTTAAGCTGTGACCCCTTGTCCTGGACTTCCCCAACATCGGGAACAATCTTCCTGCATCTAGCCTGTCCAACCCCATAAGAATTTTGTACGTTTCTATAAGATCCCCTCTCAATCTCCTAAATTCTAGCGAGTATAAGCCAAGTCTATCCAGTCTTTCTTCATATGAAAGTCCTGACATCCCAGGAATCAGTCTGGTGAACCTTCTCTGCACTCCCTCTATGGCTATAATGTCCTTCCTCAGATTTGGAGACCAAAACTGTACGCAATACTCCAGGTGTGGTCTCACCAAGACCCTGTACAACTGCAGTAGAACCTCCCTGCTCCTATACTCAAATCCTCTTGCTATGAAGGCCAACATACCATTCGCTTTCTTCACTGCCTGCTGCACCTGCATGCCTACTTTCAATGACTGGTGTACCATGACACCCAGGTCTCGCTGCATCTCCCCATTTCCTAATCGGCCACCATTTAGATAATAGTCTGCCTTCCCGTTCTTGCCACCAAAGTGGATAACCTCACATTTATCCACATTATACTGCATCTGCCAAACATTTGCCCACTCACCCAGCCTATCCAAGTCACCTTGCAGTCTCCTAGCATCCTCCTCACAGCTAACACTGCCCCCCAGCTTAGTGTCATCTGCAAACTTGGAGATGTTGCTTTCAATTCCCTCGTCCAGATCATTAATATAAATTGTAAATAGCTGGGGTCCCAGCACTGAGCCTTGCGGTACCCCACTAGTCACTGCCTGCCATTGTGAAAAGGACCCGTTTACTCCTACTCTTTGCTTCCTGTTTGCCAGCCAGTTCTCTATCCACATCAATACTGAACCCCCAATACCGTGTGATTTAAGTTTGTATCCTAATCTCTTATGTGGGACCTTGTCGAAAGCCTTCTGAAAGTCCAGATACAACACATCCACTGGTTCTCCCCTATCCACTCTACTAGTTACATCCTCGAAAAATTCTATAAGGTTCGTTAGACACGATTTACCTTTCGTAAATCCATGCTGACTTTGTCCAATGATTTCACCACTTTCCAAATGTGCTGCTATCCCATCTTTAATAACTGACTAGCAGTTTCCCCACCACCGATGTTAGACTAACTGGTCTGTAATTCCCCGTTTTCTCTCTCCCTCCCTTCTTAAAAAGTGGGGTTACGTTTGCTACCCTCCAATCCTCAGGAACTACTCCAGAATCTAAAGAGTTTTGAAAAATTAGCACTAATGCATCCACTATTTCTGGAGCTACTTCCTTAAGTACTCTGGGATGCAGCCTATCTGGCCCTGGTGATTTATCGGCCTTTAATCCATTCAATTTACCCAACACCACTTCCCGACTAACCTGGATTTCACTCAGTTCCTCCATCTCCTTTGACCCGCGGCCCCCTGCTATTTCCGGCAGATTATTTATGTCTTCCTCAGTGAAGACGGAACCAAAGTAGTTATTCAATTGGTCCGCCATATCCTTGTTCCCCATGATCAATTCACCTGTTTCTGACTGCAAGGGACCTACATTTGTTTTAACTAATCTCCTTCTCTTCACATATCTATAAAAACTTTTGCAGTCAGTTTTTATGTTCCCTGCCAGTTTCCTTTCATAATCTATTTTCCCTTTCCTAATTAAACCCTTTGTCCTCCTCTGCTGGTCTCTGAATTTCTCCCAGTCCTCTGGTATGCTGCTTTTTCTGGCTAATTTGTACGCATCATCTTTTGCTTTGATACTATCCCTGATTTCCCTTGTTATCCACGGATGCACTACCTTCCCTGATTTATTCTTTTGCCAAACTGGGATGAACAATTTTTGTAGTTCATCCATGCAGTCTTTAAATGCCTTCCATTGCATATCCACCGTCAACCCTTTTAGAACTAATTGCCAGTCAATCTTGGCCAATTCACGTCTCATACCCTCAAAGTTACCTTTCTTTAAGTTCCGAACCTTTGTTTCTGAATTAACAATGTCACTCTCCATCCTAATGAAGAACTCAACCATATTATGGTCACTCTTGCCCAAGGGGGCACGCACAACAAGTCTGCTAACTAACCCTTCCTCATTACTCAATACCCAGTCTAGAATAGCCTGCTCTCTCGTTGGTTCCTCTACATGTTGGTTTAGATAACTATCCCTCATACATTCCAAGAAATCCTCTTCCTCAGCACCCCTGCCAATTTGATTCACCCAATCTATATGTAGATTGAAGTCACCCATTATAACTGTTTTGCCTTTGTTGCACGCATTTCTAATTTCCTGTTTGATGCCATCCCCAACTTCACTACTACTGCTAGGTGGCCTGTACACAACACCCACCAGCGTTTTCTGCCCCTTAGTGTTTCGCAGCTCTACCCATACCGATTCCACATCCTCCAAGCTAATGTCCTTCCTTTCCACTGCGTTAATCTCCTCTCTAACCAGCAATGCTACCCCACCTCCTTTTCCTTTCTCTCTATCCCTCCTGAATATTGAATATCCCTGGATGTTCAGCTCCCAGCCTTGGTCACCCTGGAGCCATGTCTCCGTGATCCCAACTATATCATAATCATTAATTGCTATCTGCACGTTCAACTCATCCACCTTATTACGAATGCTCCTTGCATTGAGACACAAAGCCTTCAGGCTTGTTTTTACAACGCTCTTACCCCTTATACAATTATGTTGAAAACTGGCTCTTTTTGATTTTTGCCCTGGATTTGTCTGCCTGCCACTTTTACTTTTCACCTTGCTACCTATTGCTTCTGCCCGCATTTTACACCCCTCTGTTTCTCTGCTCACCCATTTAAGAACCCCACCACCTCTTATTCTCTGTTTATTATTGTTTTCTTCTTTCCCCCCCTACATGTTGGGACTGAGTGCTTTCCTTCTCTGCCTCCTGCCTCACACACTGTCCAATAGCATTCTCTATTTGAGTCCCTCCCCCCCAACCATTCTAGTTTAAAGTCTCCCCAGTAGCCTTTGCAAATCTCCCTGCCAGGATATCGGTCCCCCTCAGGTTCAAGTGCAACCCATCCTTTTTGTACAGGTCGAACCTTCCACAAAAGAGGTCCCAATGATCCAGAAATTTGAATCCCTGCCTTCTGCACCAGTCCTTCAGCCACGCATTTATCCTCCACCTCGCTCCATTCCTACTCTCACTGTCGCGTGGCAACAGTGAGCAAGGTGATGGGCTACACGGTGACACAGCACGGGAACACACGGAGGGATTCACGCAGTGGGAGATTAAACCCTGACTAGCGTCTTTAATCTGTTGCTGGAGTCCTGAAAGGTTTCCTTAAAGCAAACCTGCGCCTTTGTTCACTGATGCATGTTCTGATGTACTTTATTCATGGCTTATCTTTCCTGTTCCTTTTTAGGACTATGGGCACCCCTTGTTCAGTCAGGTATGTACCTCACCAACTAGAAGAGGGAGAGATTGAGAGGGAGGGTGGGTGATGGAGAGGGGAGGGGAGAGAAGGGGAGGGAGAGAGAGAGAGAAGGGGGGAGAGGGGGAAGGAGAGAAAGGGGAAGGGAGAGCGAGAGGGAGGGAGATAGAGAGGGGGGGGGCAGAGAGGGAGAAAGAGAGGGGAGGGGGTGAGTGAGAGGGAGAGGGGGGAGAGAGAGGGGGAGATAGAGAGGGGGAGAGGGAGAGAGAGAGGGGAGGGGGAAGGGGAGATAGGGAGGGAGAGAGATAGAGAGGGAATGGGAGAGAGGGGATGGGAGAGGAGGGGGAGCTAAAAGAGAGGAATAGATTGGGAGAGACAGAGGGAGAGAGAGGGAGGGAAAGTGAAAGGTAGAGAGATAGAGACGGAGGAGGAGGGGGAGAGAGTGGTAGTGGGGAGAGGGAGAGAGAGAGGGGGTGAGATAGAGGGAGAGAGATAGAGAGGTGTGGGAAAGAGGGAGGGAGAGAGAGATAGAGGGGGGGAGGGGAGAGAGATAGAGAGAGGGGAGGGGGAGTGGTGAGAGGGGGAGGGGGGAGTAGGAGGGGGAGGGGGGGAGGTGAGAGAGAGGAGGGGGGGAGAGAGAGAGGGGGGAGAGAGGGATTGGTTGTGAGGGGGAGAGGGTGTGAGTGAGAGAAGGGGGCGAGAGAGAGGACGAGACAGAGGGGGAAGGAAAGAGATGGGAGGGGGAGAGGGTGAGAGGGGGAGGCAGTGAGAGGGAGAAAGAGAGGAAGGAAGAGAGGGAGGGGAGAGAGAGAGGGAGGGGAGAGAGAGAGGTGGAAAGAGAGGGGGTGAAGGAGGGAGATAGAGGGGGAGTAGAGGGAGAGAGAGAGTGAGCAGAGGAGAGTGGGACAGGAGAGAGAGGGGGAGAGAGGGGGGAGGGGAGAGGGGAGAGGAGAGAGAGGATTTTGGAGAGAGGAGAGGAGAGAGGACAGAGTTGGTCGGTGTGGGCGCTGCCAGCAGCGTGTTATTTTTTTCTACATTTTTTTATTTTTAGTGTGTTTCAATGTAGGTTTTTAGTGGTTTTTTTATCTGTGTTTTGTGTGGGGGGTGGTGTGTGTGGGGGGGAGGGGTGAGGGGGAAACCGCTTTTGGTCGCCTCCTCCAAGGAGAGGCGACTTTTTCCATGTCGCCTCCCCCGTGGCCTGACATCGAGGATCGGTGCGGCCTTTCCCGGAGACGGGCCCGGGGCTTCAGCTGCGGGCGAGCCCTCGCCGGGGGGTCGGCGGAGGGGAGCGCTCCATTCGCTGGCCCGCGGCAGCCTGGAGTCACGGTCTGCAAGGCTCCAGTTGGCGGCGTCAACAGCCTGGGATCCCTCGTTGGGGACCCGGGAGGAGAAGACCTCCGACTGCCGGCCCGCGGCCTACTTTCACCACAGGCGCAGCGGGGACTTGCCATCAGGAGCGGGGTCCCTCGCCGGGGATCACTGGAGAGGAGCTTCGACCGCTGGCCCTGCGGTCTACGGTGCTTCTGGCTGCGGCGCGGTGGGGACTTTAGATCTTCGACTGCCGGCCTGCGGCCTACATCAACCTAAAGCCGTGGTCTCCGGTGGGGAGGCACCGATTCAGGACTTACCTCGACTTACCTGTCTGTACATCTGGACGCCCGCAGCTGTGACTGCGGGGGGTTGAGGTCCCGACCACGGGGAAAATGGAGGAGGTGGATGTTTGTGTTAAATTGTGTATTGTGTGTTCTTTATTATTGTACCGCTGCTGGCAAATTCATTTCACTTGCACTTTATGCAACATTCACTTGCAGCAACATTATCACCAGCATGTAGTGATACTGAAGCCGGTCCACCATGAGCTTCTTTACATATTTAAAGCTCATTGCTATGAAATTAATCACAGATTGGATCCCAGAGAGTTTTATTCAGTCTTGTTTGTTGTTTTTGTTTTCAGAGTGGAAAAGGATACGTGGCCACCAAGGTAAGATCTTGTTTTACGTGAGTGTGCGTTTGGTGTGTATGTATGTGTGCGTGTGCCATCGTTTGAGTGTGTCGTGTGTGTGTGTGCGTGAGTATGCGACTGTGAGTGTGTGCAAATGTGAACCTATGTGCGTGTGTGTATTTGCGTGCGTGTGGGTATGTGTGTGTGTGCGTGTGTGTGTGGGTATGTGTGTGTTTGCGTGTGTGGGTATGTGTGTGTATGTTTGAGCGAGTGTGGGTGTGCGTGTGGGTGTGTGTGCGGGCGATGATGATATTGAGATTACCCGTCCGAGACCGTACACTTGCCAAGACTTTGTCTTATCTGTTCTAAGTATCTACAAGTACTCTCACTATAAGGGGATTAAACTGTATCAACCTATATTTCAAAGACTAATTTACTTCACTACTCCAGTCACAGCTGAAGGTGGTTAGTTGTCAATAATCACTATTTACACCCGTGGGTCCACCCTCCCAACCAAGGAGCGGTTACTTCCAGCTAACGACGCAGAATAAACACAGTTATATTTTTAAATGAAGCACGATTAATTCTGAGGAGTAATTTTAACGGAGATCATAGTTTACAAAGGATTTCCAACACACAAGTGCAATTCTTACAATTGAGGATAACATATGAATGAGTAGCAGAGGAACAAGCAGTACATCACTTATCATGGGTGACTTTAATCTACATATATTTTGGGCCAACTAAATTGGTAACAACATGAGGAGGAGGATTTCACGGAGTGTATACGGGATGGTTTTCTAAACCAAAATGTAGAGGAACCAACTAGAGGGCAGGCCATCCTAGACTGGGTATTGTGTAATGAGGAAGGATTAGTTAGTGATCTTGTTGTACAAAGCCCCTTGGGAACAGTGACCATAATATGCTGGAATTCTGCATTAGGATGGAGAGTGACAAGTTAATTCAGAGACTAGCGTCCTGAACTTCAAGAAAGAGACTTTGATGGCAGGAGATGGGAATTGGCTGGGATAGACTGGCAAATGATACTTAAAGGGTTGACTGTGGAGATGCAATGGCAAGATTTAAGGATCGCATGGATGAACTACAAAAAATGTTCATCCCTGTCTGGCGAAAAAATAAAATGGGGCAGGTGACTCTTCCGTAGCTAACGAGGGAAATTAAGGATAGTGTTAAACCCAAGGAAGTACCATATAAATTGGCCAGAGCAAGCAGCAAACTGGTGGACTGGGAGGCATTTAGAATTCAACAGAGGAGGACAAAGAGGTTAATTAAAGGGGGAAAATGGGGCATGGAAAAAAAAAACTTGCAGAGAATATAAAAACTGACTAAACGCTTCTTTAGATACGTGAAGAGGAAAAGATTAGTGAACATAAATGTAGGTCCCTTCCAGTCAGAATGGTGAATTTATAATGGGAAACAAGGAAATGGCAGAACAGTTAAACAAGTACTTTGGTTCTGTCTTCACTAAGGAAGACACAAACAATCTCCCAGAAATACTAGGGGACCGAGGATCTAGTGGGAGGGAGGAACTGAAGGGAATCCACATTATTCAGGAAATGGTATTAGGTAAACTGTTGGGACTGAAGGCAGATAAATCCCCAGGGCAGGATGGTCTGCATCCCAGAGTACTCAAGGATATGGCCTTAGAAATCGTGAATACATTGGTGATCATTTTCCAATGTTCTCTCGACTCTGAATCAGTTCCTGTGGACTGGAGGGTAGCCAATGTAACTCCACTTTTTAAGAAAGGGGGGAGAGAGAGAAAAGGGGGAATTACAGACCAGTTAGCCTTATATCAGTAGTGGGGAAGATGCTGGTCGATTATTAAAGATGTTATAGCAGCACATTTGGAAAGCAGCGATGGTATTGGTCAAAATCAGCATGGATTTATGAAGGGGAAATCATGCTTGACTAATGTTCTGGAATTTTTTGAGGATGTGACAAGTAGAATGGATAAAGGAGAGCGAATGGATGTGGTGTATCTGGACTTTCAAGCAGCCTTTGACAAGGTCCCACAAAAGAGATTAGTGTGCAAAATTAGAGCACATGGTATTGGGGAGAGATTAGTGTGCAAAATTAGAGCACATGGTATTGGGGAGCAGGTATTGACATGGATAGAGAACTGGTTGGCCGACAGGAAGCACAGAGTAGGAATTAACGGGTCCTTTTCAGAAGGCAGACAGACTAGTGATGTGGTCTGGAAGGCAGATTATCTAAATATTGTCAGATTAGGAAAAGAGGAGGTGCAATGAGATCTGGGTGTCTTTGTACATCAGTCACTGAAAGTAAGCATGCAGGCACAGCAGGCATGTTGGCCTTCATTCCGAGAAGATTTGATTTTTTTAATTTTACTTTAGTTAAGAGATAAAACAGGCCCTTTGGCCCACCGAGTCCGTACATTAACACTATCCTACACACACTAGGGACAATTTTGACATTTACCAAGTCAATTAAACTACATACCTGTACGCCATTGGGGTGTCGGAGGAAACCGAAGATCTCGGAGAAAACCCACGCGGTCACGGGGAGAACGTACAAACTCCATGCAGACAGAACCCGTAGTCGGGATCGAACCCGGGTCTCTGGCGCATCAAGCGATGTAAGGCAGCAACTCTACCGCTGCGCCACCGTGGCTGCTCTGGCGTTTAGGAGGTCCGACTGAAGTTGTACAGGGCACTGGTGAGACCACACCAGGAGTATTGTGTGCAGTTTTGGTCGCCTACTTTGAGGAAGAACATTCTTGCTGTTGAGGGAGTGCAGCGTAGGTTCACCAGGTTAATTCCCGGGATGGCGGGACTGTCATATGCTGAGAGAATGGAACGGCTGGGCTTGTATACTCTGGAGTTTAGAAGGATGAGAGGGGATTGTATAGAAACATTTAAAATTCTTAAAGGACTGGCCAGGCTAGATGCAGGAAAAATGTTCCCGATGTTCATGATTCTTGGTTTCCTGGTCCTCCAAAATATTCCAAATGGAATTTAAACTGGTGGTGGGCAAGTCCAGAACCAGGGGTTACACAGTTTAAGAATAAGGGGTAGGCCATTTAGGATTGAGAGGAGGAAAAACATTTTCATCCAGAGAGTTGTGAATCTGTGGAATTCTCTGCCCCAGAAGGCAGTGAAGGCCAATTCACTGGATGTTTTCATGAGAGAGTTAGATTTAGCTCTTAGGGCTAACGGAATCAAGGGATATGAGGTGAAAACTGGAACAGGGTACTGATTCTGGATGATCAGCCATGATCATATTGAACGGCCGTGCTGGCTCGAATGGCCAACTCCTGCACCTATTGTCTATGTTTCTATGATTAGCCTACAGACCCTTCCTGCCTACAGACAGGAAGTGTCACAGCTGGCTTCCTGGTGCCATCGCAACAACCTAGAGCTCAATGTTCTTAAGACAGTGGAATTGATTGTAGACTTTAGGAGAGCTCCCCCTCCCCTCACCCCACTCACCATCAACAACACCACAGTCACATCTGTGGAGTCTTAAGTTCCTGTGAACCATCATCTCCAAGGACCTTCAGTGGGGGGCTATCATCGACTCCACAGTCAAAAAGGCACAACAGACGATGTACTTCCTATGGCAGCTGAGGAAGCACAATCTGCCACAGGCAATGATGGTCCAAGTCTACACGGCCATCGAAGAGTCTGTTCTCACCTTCTCCATCATGGTCTGGTTTGGCTCAGCCACCAAGCACGACATCCGGAGGCTGCAGCGAATCGTCCGATCAGCTGAGAAGGTTGTTGGCTGCAACCATCCCGCCATTGATGAACTGTACATTGCAAGGGCCAGGAAGCGAGCGGGCAAGATCATCTCTGACCCCTCTCACCCTGGCCACAAACTCTTTGAATCACTTCCCTCCGGAAGGTGACTCCGGACTGTCAAAGCTGCCACAGCCAGACATAAAAACTGTTTTTATCCACGAGTAGTTGCTCTACTCAACAGCCAAATATCTGTAGCCTCCCTTTGATCTGGTATTTTGTTGGTTCGCATGCTTGATCAATGGTGTTTTATCATTAATGTTTTATGCTATATTATTAATGTTTAGTGTTTTCTGAGTCATTCGTAACTGTCACTATGTCATGTTGTTACTTGTGGGCGGAGCACCAAGGCAAATTCCTTGTATGTGAATACTTGGCCAATATACTTACTTACGTAGATTCCTAACTTACTGAACAACAAACATCTTGAACCCTGCACAGTTGCTGTGCTAAAAATCTGAGTTCAGCAAAAAGCATTTGGGTCAGAGAAGGGAACAAGTGTCTGTGTGCGTATGTGTGTGAATGAGTGTGTATGTGTGTGAATGAGTGTGTGTGTGTGTGCGTATGTGTGTGAATGAGTGTGTGTGTGTGTGTGTGTGTATGTATGTGTGTTTGAATTCAGAACTGCTGTAGATTTGGGAGCAACAGCAGCAGGAGATTAGCAAGAGATACGACTGATTGGCTCTAGCCCGAGTGGGAGGAGAGAAGTGAGTCAGAGGGGGGAAAAACAGTTGAAAAGTAGAAGCCAAGCACAGGCAGACTTTATTCAGAACTGCTGTAGATTTGGGAGCAACAGCAGCAGGAGATTAGCAAGAGATACGACTGATTGGCTCTAGCCCGAGTGGGAGGAGAGAAGTGAGTCAGTGCCGGGAAAACAGTTGAAAACTGAGGAATTTTGTTTGTAAATTGGTAAATCAGGCAATTTATCCGTCAATTTAAGCAAGACGGCTCTTAGCGAGCGGCAGTGAGTGAAGTGCCCTGTGAGAAAAGTGTGAGTCTTTGGCTCGAGAGTCTTCGGCGAGGAGACCACGCAATACGCTTGAGAGGTAGAGACGAAAGAAGGAGATGTCAGGCAAGCTGATTCAGTGCGATGCTTGCAGTATGTGGGAGGTCAAGGACACCGCTGGTGCCTCTGGCTGCTACAAATGCGAGAAGTGCATCCAGGTAGAGCTCCTGAAGGGCCGTGTTGGGGAACTGGAGAAGCAAGTGGATGACCTCCGGTTCGTCCGAGAAACGGAGTCGTTCCTCGACAAGTCCTACAGTACGATTGTTACACCTAAGGTACTGGAAGAGAGAAGGTGGGAGACGGTGAGAAAGGGAGGGAAGCATGGAATGCCAACGTCACCGGGTGTTGTACCTCTTGTGAACAAGTTCACCCACTTAGAAGCTGTCGGGACAGAAGACGTGTTTACACTGAGCGGCGGACTGGCTTGCGATGCGAATAGGGCTGTTGAGCCAAAACCAAAAAGGCCTAAGGCAGGCAACGCCATTGTAGTGGGAGACTCCATTGTGAGAGGTACGGACAGGGGTTTTCTGTGGCAACAGACGGGATGCGAGGATGGTGTGCTGCCTTCCTGGTGCCAGGATCCAGGATGTCACGGACAGAGTGCAGAAAATCCTCAAGGGCGAAGGTGAACATCCGGAAGTGGTAGTGCATGTCGGCACAAACGATGTCGGAAAGAAGGGGATGAATATTCTGCAGCGTGACTTTAGAGAGCTCGGAAAAATGCTGAAAAGCAGGACCTCCAGGGTTGTTATCTCCGGTTTGCTTTTCCTCGTGCTGGCGAGAGCAGGAACAGGGAGATACGGGACCTGAACGTGTGGCTCAGGAACTGGTGCACGGGCAGGGATTTAGATTCTTAGATCACTGGGATCTGTTTTGGGGTAAGGGGGAACTGTACAAAAGGACGGATTGCATCTTAACAGGTGTGGGACCAGCATTCTGGCAGGCAGGTTTGCCACTGCTACACGGGTGGTTTTAAACTGAATAAGGGGGGTGAGGTGTCGAATGGGATAGTGGAGGATGGAGTTAAAGGGAAAGGGTTTCTTAAATGTGTGAGCGTAGAGACAGAGGAGTGTAAAATGAGGGTAGAAGCAATAGGTAGCAAGGTGAAAAGTAAAAGTGGAAGACAGACAAAACCAGGGCAAAAATCAAAAAGGGCCACTTTTCAACATAATTGTATAAGGGGTAAGAGTGTTGTAAAAAACAAGCCTGAAGGCTTTGTGTCTCAATGCAAGGAGCATTCGTAATAAGGTGGATGAGTTGAATGTGCAGATAGCTATTAATGACTATGATATAGTTGGGATCACGGAGACATGGCTCCAAGGGTGACCAAGGCTGGGAGGCTGAACATCCAGGATATTCAATATTCAGGAGGGATAGAGAGAAAGGAAAAGGAGGTGGGATAGCATTGATGATTAGAGAGGAGATTAACGCAATGGAAAGGAAGGACATTAGGTTTGAGGATGTGGAATCGGTATGGGTAGAGCTGCGAGAAACACTAAGGGGCAGAAAACGCTGGTGGGTGTTGTGTACAGGCCACCTAACAGTAGTAGTGAAGTTGGAGATGGTATCAAACAGGAAATTAGAAATGCGTGCGACAAAGGCAAAACAGTTATAATGGGTGACTTCAATCTACATATAGATTGGGTGAATCAAATTGGCAGGGGTGCTGAGGAAGAGGATTTCTTGGAATGTATGCGGGATAGTTATCTAAATCAACATGTAGAGGAACCAACGAGAGAGCAGGCTATTTTAGACTGGGTATTGAGTAATGAGGAAGGGTTAGTTAGCAGTCTTGTTGTACGTGCCCCTTGGGCAAGAGTGACCATAATATGGTTGAGTTCTTCATTAGGATGGAGAGTGACATTGTTAATTCAGAAACAATGGTTCTGAACTTAAAGAAAGGTAACTTTGACGGTATGAGACATGAATTGGCCATGATTGACTGGCAATTAATTCTAAAAGGGTTGACGGTGGACATGCAATGGAAGACATTTAAAGACTGCATGGATGAACTACAAAATTGTTCATCCAGTTTGGCAAAAGAATAAATCAGGGAAGGTAGTGCATCCGTGGATAACAAGGGAAATCAGGGATGGTATCAAAGCGAAAGATGATGCGTACAAATTAGCCAGAAAAAGCAGCATACCAGAGGACTGGGAGAAATTCAGAGACCAGCAGAGGAGGACAAAGGGCTTAATTAGGAAAGGAAAAATAGATTATGAAAGAAAACTGGCAGGGAACATAAAAACTGACTGCAAAAGTTTTTATAAATATGTAAAAAGAAAGAGATTAGTTAAAACAAATGTAGGTCCCTTGCAGTCAGAAACAGGTGAGTTGATCATGGGGAACAAGGATATGGCGGACCAATTGAATAACTACTTTGGTTCCGTCTTCACTAAGGAAGACATAAATAATCTGCCGGAAATAGCAGGGGGCCGCGGGTCAAAGGAGATGGAGGAATTGAGTGAAATCCAGGTTAGTCGGAAGTGGTTTTGGGTAAATTGAATGGATTAAAGGCCGATAAATCACCAGGGCCAGATAGGCTGCATCCCAGAGTACTTAAGGAAGTAGCTCCAGAAATAGTGGATGCATTAGTGCTAATTTTTCAAACTCTTTAGATTCTGGAGTAGTTCCTGAGGATTGGAGGGTAGCAAACGTAACCCAACTTTTTAAGAAGGGAGGGAGAGAGAAAACGGGGAATTACAGACAGTTAGTCTAACATCGGTAGTGGGAAACTGCTAGAGTCAGTTATTAAAGATGGGATAGCAGCACATTTGGAAAGTGGTGAAATCATTGGACAAAGTCAGCATGGATTTACGAAAGGTAAATCATGTCTGACGAATCTTATAGAATTTTTCGAGATGTAACTAGTAGAGTGGATAGGGGAGAACAGTGGATGTGTGTATCTGGACTTTCAGAAGGCTTTCGACAAGGTCCCACATAAGAGATTAGTATACAAACTTAAAGCACATGGCATTGGGGGTTCAGTATTGATGTGGATAGAGAACTGGCTGGCAAACAGGAAGCAAAGAGTAGGAGTAAACGGGTCCTTTTCACAATGGCAGGCAGTGACTAGTGGGGTACCGCAAGGCTCAGTGCTGGGACCCCAGCTATTTACAATATATATTAATGACCTGGATGAGGGAATTGAAGGCAATATCTCCCAAGTTTGCGGATGACACTAAGCTGGGGGGCAGTGTTAGGTGTGAGGAGGATGCTAGGAGACTGCAAGGTGACTTGGATAGGCTGGGTGAGTGGGCAAATGTTTGGCAGATGCAGTATAATGTGGATAAATGTGAGGTTATCCATTTTGGTGGCAAAAACAGAAAGCAGACTATTTTCTAAATGGTGGCCGACTAGGAAAAGGGGAGATGCAGCGAGACCTGGGTGTCATGGTACACCAGTCATTGAAAGTAGGCATGCAGGTGCAGCAGGCAGTGAAGAAAGCGAATGGTATGTTAGCTTTCATAGCAAAAGGATTTGAGTATAGGAGCAGGGAGGTTCTACTGCAGTTGTACAGGGTCTTGGTGAGACCACACACCTGGAGTATTGCGTACAGTTTGGTCTCCAAATTTGAGGAAGGACATTATTGCCATAGAGGGAGTGCAGAGAAGGTTCACCAGACTGATTCCTGGGATGTCAGGACTGTCTTATGAAGAAAGACTGGATAGACTTTGTTTATACTCTCTAGAATTTAGGAGATTGAGAGGATCTTATAGAAACTTACAAAATTCTTAAGGGTTGGACAGGCTAGATGCAGGAAGATTGCTCCCGATGTTGGGGAAGTCCAGGACCAAGGGGTCACAGCTTAAGGATAAGGGGAAATCCTTTAAAACCGAGATGAGAAGAACTTTTTCACACAGAGTGGTGAATCTCTGGAACTCTCTGCCACAGAGGGTAGTCGAGGCCAGTTCATTGGCTATATTTAAGAGGGAGCTAGATGTGGCCCTTGTGGCTAAAGGGATCAGAGGGTATGGAGTGAAGGCAGGTACGGGATACTGAGTTGGATGATCAGCCATGATCATATTGAATGGCGGTGCAGGCTCGAAGGGCCGAATGGCCTACTCCTGCACCTAATTTCTATGTTTCTATGTTTCTATGATTGAGTGAGTGTGCATATGTGTGTGTGTGTATGTATGTGTATACATGTGTGTATATGTGTGTGAATATATGCGTGTGAGTGTGTATATGTATGTAGGTACAAACACACACACATATGTAAAGTATTTTGCTGCACCCCTTCCCCTGTCTCTTTCTACGGAGGGAGCAGAGGGAAACATGAGAATGAAGAAGTGTCCAGACCCTAGATGTGTTCTGTCATTTCCTTACACATGTGTTGCCTGACCCGCGGACTTCCTCCAGCTGTTTGTTTTTATTTCTCACCGTTCACCCACTTCCAGCCCAATTAGGAAACTCCGGGAAACATGTTTTTGTCCATGGGATGTTGGCGGCGGGAAAACGCCGGGATATCGTCCAGTTGTGCGCCCGCTGTGCCTGAGCCGAGCGGCCTCTCTCCCGGTCCCGGGTCCGCGCTGCCCGAGTCTCCCCCCGACCCCCGGGGACTGACTCTCTGATTCTCTGCTTCTCCCCCCAGTCTCCGTCACCCTGGATGTGGAAACAGCGCATGCGCGGCTCGAGGTGTCTGAGGATCGGAAGAGGGTGAGTCGGACCGAGACCTGGAGGAGTCTCCCTTACACCAGAAGAGGTTTACAGCTGGCCGTGTGTGCTGGGATCGAGGGATTCACATCGGGGAGACATTACTGGGAGGTGGAGGTGGCGGGGAGTCGGTTTTGGAGTCTGGGTCGCCGCAGAGTCTGTGGAGAAGGAGAGATGGGTCGCACTGACCCCGGAGACTGGAGTCTGGAGCATCAGGCGGTTGGTTGACAAGTTTGTTGCAGTCACCTCCCATCCCATCCCCAGGAGGGTGGGAGTTTATCTCAGTTACGAGTCTGGGGTCAGTTTCATTTTACGACGCGGACACCAAGTCCCATCTCTACACTTCACTGGGAATAAATTCACGGAGAAACTTATCCTTTCTTCTGGTCTTGGCATACCAACGAGTGGCTGACAATCTGCTCCGGTTCTGTTCTGGGTGAGTAAAAGATAAGCAAACTCGGGTCTTTGGGGGGTGGGGGGGGGGGGGACACAGCACCCACATGAAACCCCACAGACTCACAGGGAGTATGTGCACCCCACAAGTCTCCAGGTAGGTCTTAAGGTCGCATGGTCATAGGTGATAGAGCAGAATTAGGCCATTCGGCCTAACAATCTACGCCGCCATTCAATCATGGCTGACCTATCTCTCCCCATTCCCCTGCCTTCTCCACTAAACCCCCTGATACCTGTACTAATCAAGAATCTATCTATCTCTGCCTTAGAAATATCCATTCACCTCGCCTCCATACAGCCATCTGTGGCAATAATTCCACAGATTCACTACCCTCTGACTAAAGAAATTCCTCTCATCTCCTTCGTCCTTTAATTCTGAGGCTATGACCTCTAGTCCTCGACTCTCCCACTAGTGGAGACATCCTCTCCACTTTATCCAAAGCTTTTGCTATTCTGTAAGCTTCAATGAGGTCCCCGCTCATTCATCTAAACTCCAGCGAGTACAAGCCCAGTGCTGCCAAATGCTCATCGTATGTTAAACCACTCATTCCTGGATCATTCTTGTTAATTCATCTGGACCATCCCCGGAGCCAGTACGTCCTTCCTCAGATATGGTGCCCAAAATTGCTCACAATACTCCAAATGCAGCCCGACCAGCGCCTTATAGATCCTCAGCATTTTTGTATTCTAGCCCTCTTGAAATAAATGCTAGCATTGTGTTTGTTTTCTTTACTACGGATTGGATTTGCAGAGTAACTTTCAGGGAATCCTGCACCAGCATTCCCAAATCACTTTGCAACTCTGATTTCTGGATTCTCTCCCCATTTGGAAAATAGTCTATGCCTTTATTCCAACCACCAAAATGCACGACTCCACACTTTTCTACACTATATTCCATTTGCGACTTCTCTGCCCACTCTCCCAACCTGTCCAAGTCCTCTGCAGAGTCCCTGCTTTCTCTTCACTTCCTGCCCCTCCACCTATTTTCGTATCATCCGCAAACTTGGCCACAAAGCCTTCTGTCCCCTCATCCAATTCAGTAATACACAACGTGAAGAGTAGAGGCCCCAGTACCGACCCCCACAGAACTCCGCTAGTCACTGGCAGCCAACCAGAAATAACCCCTTTTATTGCCACTCTTTGCCTTCCGCCATCCAGCCAACCTGCTATCCATGCTGGTATCTGCCCTTTGATACCATGGACTCTCATCTTCCTGAGCAGCCTCACGTGTGGCACCTTATCTAAGGCTTTCTGAAAATCTAGTTAAACAACATCCACTAACTCTCCTTTGTCTGTCCTGCTGTTTACTTCTGCAAATAATTCCTGCAGATTCATCAGGCAAGACCTCCTCTTCACAAAACCATGCTGACTTTGACCTATTTTATCATGGACCAAGTTCTCCGTAAACTCAGCCTTTATAATGGACTCTAAATTCTTACCAACCATCGAAGTCAGACTAACCAGCCTATAGTTCCCAATATTCTGCTTCGGTCAGCGGGTAATATTGGCAAATTTCCAATCGTCTGGAACTACTCCTGACTAGTGATTCTTGAAATATCACAGATGCTATGTATCTATCTATGTATTAATGCCTCCACAATCTCTAAAGCCACCTCTTTCAGAACCCTGGGGTGCAGTCCATCCGGTCCAGGTGACGGATCCACCTTTAGCCCTTTCAGCTTCCCAAGCAGCTTCTCCTTAGTAATAGCCACTCCACCAACTTCCACCCCTGACTCTCTTGTATTTCAGACACGTTGCTGGTGTCTTCCACTGTGAAGACTGTTGCAAAAAAAATAGTAATCTGCCTTTTCTATATTTCCCATTATCACTTCTCGTGCAACATCACCCCCCCCCCCTCCACACATACACACACACGCACTCGCTCACACATCCCCACACACCCACACACATACACACACACGCACGCACTCACTCGCTCATACACCCACACCCACACACACTTTAGTTTACTCTATCTGCAGCCCTAGTTATATCGACTGAAGAAGGGTCTCGACCTATAAGGTTTACCAGGAGTCTGGTCCCAGCCGGGTTCAGGTGGAGTCTGGTCCCAGCCGGGTTCAAGTGGAGTCTTGTCCCAGCCGGTTCAGGTGGAGTCTGGTCCCATCCGGGTTCAAGTGGAGTCCGTCCCGTCGGAACAGTTCCCTCCTTCCCAATACTAGGGCCAATGTCCCACAGATTCAAATCCACATCTTCCACATCAGTCTTTGATCCACACGTTCAACTCTCTAATCCTCAACTCTATGACAATTTGCTCTCAGCTCAAGTAGTAATCCAGAGATTATTACCTTCTTGGTTCTGCTGTACAATTTGGTATCTAGCTGTTCAAATTCAGGATTGAACCCATGTCCCTGGAGCTGTGAAGAGCTGCGTCACTGTGCCCCCCTCTCTTTGTTCCTTCCTCCCCGCTGTCATTATTTTATTTCCAATTTTAGTCGCAGTGTAAATGTGAAATATTTCTGTTTTGTGCAGGATACGAGGATGTGAAACGATATTATGGTAAGTACAGGCTGATGTACAATTCAATAAACTATCTGGTGTGTGTTATGTCGGCTAAAGCGCAGATCATGAATGGTTCAATATAACGTGGAACAGTAAAGGCCCACAAATGTCTGTGCAGAACATGGTGCGAAGACCAGCTCTTATCTGCCTGCACATAATCCATATCCTCCAGTCCCTGTATATCCAGGTGTCTATCTAAAATGCCACTATCGTATCTGCCTCCACCACCACCCCGGCAGCACATCCCAGGTACTCCCCACACTGTGAAAACAACTTGCCCCGCACAAATCCTTTAACCTTTGCCCCCTCTCACCTTAAAGCTATGTCCTCGAGTATTTGATTATTTTCACCCTGGGAAACAGGTTCTGACTGTCCACCCGTTCTATGCCTGTCATAATGCTATACACTTCTGCCTCAACTACCTCTTCTGACAGCTCGTTCCATAATCCCATCACCCTTTGTGTAAAGAGTTCCCTCTCAGGTTCCTATTGAATCTACCCCCACCCCACCCCCCCCCCCCCTCCCCTTACTTTAAACCTATGGTTGTTGATTCCCCTACTCTGGGGACGAGACTCTGTGCGTTTACCCGATCTATTCCTCTCACAATATTGTACACCTCTATACGATCACCCCTCATGCTCCTGCGCTACGAGGGATAAAGTCCTAGCCTGCTCACCCTCTTTTCTATATCTCAGGCCCTCGAGTCCTGGTAACATTCTAGTGAATCATAATATCTGTACCCTTTACAGCTTGACAACATATTTCCTATAACATGGTGCCCAGAACTGAACACAACACTCCAAATATGGCATCACCAACGTGTTATATATCCGCAACGTGACCTCCCAACTTCTATACTCAATACTGTGACTGATGAAGGCCAATGTGCTGAAACACTTTATGAACACACTATCTACTCGCCACACCTTCAATTCTTATCAGATCCATCATTCTCATCCCTTTGTCTTCAGCTCATCACCTCCAGCCTCGGTTCCTGTCTCCACCCTTCTCTCCCCCACTTGGTCATTCTACAAATCACCCCCCACCTCACCCGAACCCACCTGTCTTGCTCCACCACCTCCTCTCACCTGAACCCACCTGTCTTGCTCCACCCCCCCACACCTGAACCCACCTGTGTTACTCCACCACCCCCCTCACCTGAACCCACCTGTTTTACTCCACCACCTCCCCTCACCTGAACCCACCTGTGTTACTCCACCACCTCCCCTCACCTGAACCCACCCGTCTTGTTCCACCACCTCACCTGAACCCACCTGTGTTACTCCACCACCTCCCCTCACCTGAACCCACCTGTCTTGCTCCACCACCTCCTCTCACCTGAACCCACCTGTCTTGCTCCACCCCCCCCCTCACCTGAACCCACCTGCCCTGCTCCACCACCTCCCCTCACCTGAACCCACCTGTCTTGCTCCACGACCTCCCCTCACCTGAACCCACCTGTCCTGCTCCACCACCTCCCCTCACCTCTACACAGATGCTGCTCTGCCCAATTTATACACGCACTGAGAGAGAATTACGCGCTTTGCCCGGTAAATATATGTATGTGTGTGTGTATGTACACACAGCTACTCACTGACACACCTCCAGACAAGCACACTCACACACACACACACACGCACTCTCATACAAACACATACTTTCACCCACACACTAAACACACACTCGTACTAACATACTCACACACACACACACACACACACACACACACACACACACACTCATACACACACACACAGTAAAAGACACACTCACGCACACACCTGCTCTGCCCAATTTATACACGCCCTGAGCGAGCATTACAACTTTTGCCACGTAAATAAATGTATATTCATAGCAAAAGGATTTGAGTATAGGAGCAGGGAGGTTCTACTGCAGTTGTACAGGGTCTTGGTGAGACCACACCTGGAGTATTGCGTACAGTTTTGGTCTCCTAATCTGAGGAAAGACATTCTTGCCATAGAGGGAGTACAGAGAAGGTTCACCAGACTGATTCCTGGGATGTCAGGACTTTCATATGAAGAAAGACTGGATAGACTCGGCTTGTACTCGCTAGAATTTAGAAGATTGAGGGGGGATCTTATAGAAACTTACAAAATTCTTAAGGGGTTGGACAGGCTAGATGCAGGAAGATTATTCCCGATGTTGGGGAAGTCCAGGACAAGGGGTCACAGTTTAAGGATAAAGGGGAAATCTTTTAGGACTGAGATGAGAAACACATTTTTTACACAGATAGTGGTGAATCTCTGGAATTCTCTGCCACAGAATATAGTTGAGGCCAGTTCATTGGCTATATTTAAGAGGGAGTTAGATGTGGCCCTTGTGGCTAAAGGGATCAGGGGGTATGGAGAGAAGGCAGGTACAGGATACTGAGTTGGATGATCAGCCATGATCATATTGAATGGCAGTGCAGGCTCGAAGGGCCGAATGCCTACTCCTGCACCTAATTTCTATGTTTCTATATGTACAAACAGAGACACACACAGACATGCACACACTCACACACTGAAACGCACACACACACACACACACACACACACACACACATACACACACATTCTCTCATACACACTTACACACATTCTCACATATACACTAACTCACACTCGTATGCACTCGCACACTAACACACACTCACACTCTCATACACACTCGCACACAATCACAGACACACACTCTAAACACACACAGAGTCTAACACACGCTCACACACGCACATTCTCACACACTCACTCATAGATAAACAGAGTAAAGTATTTTGCTGCACCCCTTCCCCTGTTTCTTTCTACGGAGGGAGCAGAGGGAAACATGAGAATGAAGAAGCATCCAGACCCTAGACGTGTTCTGTCATTTCCTTACACATGTGTTGCCTGACCCGCGGACTTCCTCCAGCAGTTTGTTTTTATTTCTCACCGTTCACCCGCTGGGAGGTGGAGGTGGCGGGACCGGAGCAGATTCTGGGTGTGTAAAAGGGTCTGGTCACGTGACCGGTGTCAGGAGCGGGGCTCAGGGGCTGTGGGGCAGAAACCCGGTGGACAACAGGTCATCGCTGAACGAACGGCTCCCATTTAATCCCCAAATTCCACGTTGTGAAAACCCCAGTGATCGCGCAAATAAAAACGGGGAATGTAAATGTGGCCTTGTCGAGGCAGCATGAAGTGTAGATGTGTACAAAATCATCAGAGGAATAGATCGGGTAGATGCACAGAGTCTCTTGCCCAGAGTAGGGGAATCGAGGACCAGAGGACGTAGGTTCAAGGTGAAGGGGAAAAGATTTATTAGGTATCTGAGGGGTAACTTTTTCACACAAAGTGGTGGTGGGTGTATGGAACAAGCTGCCAGAGGAGGTAGTTGAGGCTGGGACTATCCGATCGTTTATGCAACAGTTAGACAGGTACATGGATAGGACAGGTTTGGAGAGATATGGACCAAGCGCAGCCAGGTGGGATTAGTGTAGCTGGGACATGTGGGCAAGTTGGGCCGAACGGCCTGTTTCCATACTGTATCACTCTATGACTCTAAGAGTCAATGGAAGGGAGGTTGGTTTGCGTGATGGTCTGGGCTGCGTCCACAACTCTGCAATTTCACGCTGTGGTCCATCCCGAGTTTGAAGAAGGGTCTCGTCCCGAAACGTCACCCATTCATTCTCTCCAGAGGTCATGCCTGTCCCACTGTTACTCCAGCATTTTGTGTCCATCTTCAGTATAAACCAGCATCTGCAGTTCCTTCCGGCAGATAAAATTACTTCTGCAGCGCGTAGTGTCATAGAGTGATACAGCGTGGAAACAGGCCCTTCGGCCCAACTTGCCCACACCAGCCAACATGTCCCAGCTACACAAGTCTCAACAAAGCTCTTGTGGCGGCCCCTGGTGGTGAGCCAAGCTCAGTACATAACCTTCGGCTCTGGGGAGGGTGAATGTCAATAGACAATAGGTGCAGGAGTAGGCCATTCGGCCCTTCGTGTCCCGGTGACCAGAGGTGGTGGTCACGGGTGCCCCTGGGGCTATTTAATGTGGTAATCGCGTCCGCACGGGGTGGTGAGTTTTTGTATATATTATGTTTTTGCATTATACAAATACTTTTATTCAAAAATAAAAATAACAATCAAAGACTGCCTATGTTGATTGCCCATGGCTGCCTCTCCACACACTGATGGTAAGTCCAACTGGGAACAACAGCGAGGTGAAGCTGCATCCTCCACTCTGCAACCGTGCTCTCTGCCAGCTTCCATCCGTGGCTGTATCCTCAGCCACTGGTCCCCCTCCCCGTGGAACACACACACACACACGTATATGCACACACATTTATAGAAACACGTAAATACACACATATATATATATTCCCACACACACTTTCACACAGTCACACAAACACATATCCACACAAACACATATCCGCACACACACATATACGCACACACACATACCTCACTCTCATATTCATTCTGCTTGCATTTGTCATTTGATTGGTTGAAGTGGAAAGGCTGAGCGCCCTGTCCTGTTTTAATTTAAAGATTTAATGGGGAATCTGAGAGACATCTTTTCCACACAGAGGGTGGTGGGTGTATGGAAGAAGCTGCCGGAGGAGGTCGTTGAAGCAGGTACTGTAACAACATGTGAAATATTTTGGACAGATACATGGATTGGAAATGTTTAGTGGGACATGGGGTAAACACAGGCAAACGGGACCAGTGGAGATGGGCGAGCTTGTGAAAGTTGGGCCGAAGGGCCTGTTTCCGTGCTGTGTGACTCTATGACTCTCAGATTCAGTGTGAGGTTGTGGATTCTGAGATGAGGGTCATGAATCTAAATAAACAACGGGATAAAAGAAAGACAGGGTGAGAGGAATTGGTTGATAGATTAGCAAACGTTTACACTGACGGAGAACGTGGACAAACGACAACTTGTACATTTCTGTTTGGGTATATTTTAGACAACAGGTGCAGGAGTAGGTTATTCGGCCCTTCCAGCCAGCACCGCCGAATGATCATCCCCAATCAGTACCCCGTTCCTGCCTTCTCCCCATATCCCCTGACCGCTATTTTTAAGAGCTCTATCTAGCTCTCTCTTGAAAGCAACCAGAGAACTGGCCTCCACCGCCATCTGAGGCAGTGAATTCCACAGACTCACCACTCTCTGTGAGAAAAAGTGTTTCCTCGTCTCCGTTCGAAATGGCTTACCCCTTATTCTTAAACTGTGGCCCCTGGTTCTGGACTCCCCCAACATCGGGAACCCCCCGCCCAATACCGTGACAGCACTCGGACAACACTCAGTCGCGTTTAAAAAAAAATATAAGACTTTATTAAACGGTAAGTTAAAAGTGAAAAGTCACAAACTGGGGCGGAGCCACGAGGGGGGGGGGGAAGAGAGAATGTCTGTGTCGCCGTCGGGTCACAGACTGAAGCCAGCGATGTGCAAATTACTGCAGTTAATGACGGCATTTTGACCGGATTTGGCGGGGTGGGGGGGGGGGGTAGATAGTCCCCGGGGCACAGGGATGGGGTGATTGTTGCTGACATTCTCTGAGGAGGGGGGGGCAGGGAAAGGGCTGTGTAGGGGAGGGCAGAACAGAGAGGGGTCGGGGCGGCTGAGGGAGGGAGGGGTGGGGTGGGTGAAGGAGGGGTGGGGGGATGGGGTGTGGGGGCTAGGGGGGAATAGAGGGGAGGGATGAGTAGAGGATGGGATGGGGCACGCCGCAGGCAGGCCTGGGGTCCCAGCGAGGGAGAGGGGGGTGAGGGTCGGTCGGGGATGGGTGAGGGAGGAGGGGTGGAGGATAAACGGGGACTGTGGGGGAGGGGAGAGGCAGAGGTGGGGATTGGGCAGGGGATAGTCAGTGTAGCTGGTGTGGGGAAGGGTAGAGGAGGAGTTTGGGGATGGGTGGGGAGGGGGGAGCGGGATGGGTGTGGGGGGTAGAGGAATAGGGGGGGTGGGGTCGTGGGGGAGGGTTGGGTGCGGGTCGGTAGAGATGGGGTACGGGATGAGGGGGTGGGACACGCCGCAGACAGGCCCCAGGCCTCAGCGGGTTTGACGCCCCCCTCCAGTGCCCGGGACCCCGGCCTCTCCGCTCACTTGGTGTCGGTGCCCGGCCCGGGCCGTCTCCTGGCCGACCAGAGCTGCCCGTGGATGGTGAGCGCGTCCACGTTGGGCGAGAGGATCTTGGAGGGGATGAGGTGGAACTGCTTGTGGTCCGAGTTGTACTTGTACAGCCCCTCGATCATCTGCAGGTGGATCAGCTTGGGCCCGGTCCCCCACAGCCTCTGTGGGCGGCGGCGCCGTAATCCGCTCGCAGTCTCTCCGCGGCCGCAGCTTCGCTCCCGGCTCCGTCTCCTCGCGTCTAGACGGTGGGGAGACGGCGGACGGTCAGGACTGGAGCGTGGGGGGGGGTGCAGAACCCCCTCCCCCTCCACACTCCCCCCCCGGTGGGACCTAACCCCGGGTCCCCTCACTCCGGCATTCCCTCCCCCCACGGTGGGACCTAACTCCGGGGACATCTCACTCCGGCATTCCCTCCCCCCACGGTGGGACCTAACCCCGGGTCCCCTCACTCCGGCACCCATCCCCGCCCCCGCGCTCTCGGCCCCGGGGGAGGGTCCCGCGCCGCACTCACCGGCCCTCTCCCCGCCTCTGCCGCGGCGCCGCTTCCTGCGGGCGGGTGTGGGACCCGGGGCCCAGGAGCCGCAGCCTCGGCCGCCTCGGCGAGATCACCTGAAGAGGGGAGAGGATGGTGAAACCCACCTCGGCGGGGAAGGACGTCGCCCCCCCCCAAACAATCCCACGCCCCCCTCCATCACGTCGTCTCAACTTCAAAGTCGTCTTGTTGTGTCTCATTGTCTGTAACTTGTTCTCTCCAACATCCAACAATGGCCTGTTTCCTTTATCATCGTTACTTTTCAGCATATCTTTCATTTGTGCAATATCTCTCTAAATCACCGTCTATATCTCTCGTTTCCCTTTCCCTAACTCTCAGTCTGAAGAATGGTCTCCGCTGAGTTACTCCAGCACTCTGTGAAACGTCACCTATCCATGTTCTCCACAGATGCTGCCTGACCCGCTGAGTTACTCCAGCACTCTGTGAAACGTCACCTATCCATGTTCTCCACAGATGCTGCCTGACCCGCTGAGTTACTTCAGCACTCTGTGAAACGTCACCTATCCATGTTCTCCACAGATGCTGCCTGACCCACTGAGTTACTCCAGCACTCTGTGAAACGTCACCTATCCATGTTCTCCACAGATGCTGCCTGACCCGCTGAGTTACTCCAGCACTCTGTGAAACGTCATCTATCCATGTTCTCCACATATGCTGCCTGTCCCACTGAGTTACTCCAGCTTTTTGTGTCTATCCACGTTGTCTAGAATGCGGAGCTGCGCACCTGGTACAGACTGGGAACTGCAGAAGCTGGTTTTCAAAATGGGGGGCATTTTCCCCACATCTACCCTGTCCAATCGTCTAAGATTGTTTTTTGTTTGTTTCTATTAGATCTCCTCTCATCCTTCTAAATTCCAGTAAATACAAACCCAGTCGACCCATCCTTTCATCATATGTCAGTCCCGCCATCCCGGGAATTAACTTTGTAAACCTACGCTGCACTCCCTCAATAACAAGAATGTCCTTCCTCAAATTTCGAGATCAAAACTGCACACAATACTCCAGGTGTCGTCTCACTAGGGCCCTGTACAACTACAGTAGGACCTCTTTTCTCCTATATTCAACTCCTCTTGTTATAAAGGCCCAACATGCCATTGGCTTTCTTCACTGCCTGCTGTACCTGCATGCTTACTTTCAGTGACTGACACTAAATGCTGGATAACTCAGCGGGACAGGCAGCATCTCTGGTGGGAAGGGACTGGAAAAGAGCCTGAGGAATGTTCTCCCCTTCCTCTGTATAACAGCTGACAATGTCTTCCCGGCTGTAATCAGGCAACTATGTGATCCTGCCACAATTAGACAGCAATGCTTACTACTATCTACCTCTTTGGTGACCCTCGGACTATCCTTGATCGGACTTTGCTGGCTTTACCTTGCACTAAACGTTATTCCATTGTCATGTATCTATACACTGCAAATGGTTCGATTGTAATCATGTACTGTCTTTCCGCTGACTGGATAGCACGCAACAAAAGCTTTTCACTGTCCCTCGGTACACGTGACAACAAACTACACTGAAATGTGCTAACTAGTCTGGGCACAATGTGACCTGAACACTACAAGCCCACAAGGTAGAAACAAAGAACTGTAGATGCTTTGGTTTACACCAAAGATAGACACAAAGTGCTGGAGTAACTCAGCTGCGCAGACAGCATCTCTGGAGAATGTGGATGGGCGACGTTTCAGGTTGACAATTCTTACTATTGAGGAGCACAGCGAAGGTTCACCAGGTTAATTCCCGGGATGGCGGGACTGTCATATGTTGATAGAATGAAGCGGCTGGGCTTGTATACTTTGGAATTTAGATGTGGAGGCAGCACTTCAGGGAAAGGCAGGAACAGGCAGGCGCAGTGGTCGGAGCTGGGACCAGTGGTGATGTCTTTACACATTCCACAGCACCACAGAGCAGTGCTCGCCTCACTGGGAGAGAGGCCGCTGTGTGAACGAGCCCACGCCAGGGCAGCCTCGACCCGCACCGCCCCAGTGAACTAACCCTCCCGTGTGTCCTCTCTGCGTGTCGCCGTGAGCAGTAGAGTCGCTCCTCCATCTCTGTCACCTCCCTCTCCATCACATCTGAAACCGCGGAACCCTGGAACATTGAGCTGCGAATCCCGTCCCCCTCACAACTGCAGTTGTACAGGGTCTTGGTGAGACCACACCTGGAGTATTGCGTACAGTTTTGGTCTCCAAATCTGAGGAAGGACATTATAGCCATAGAGGGAGTGCAGAGAAGGTTCACCAGACTGATTCCTGGGATGTCAGGACTTTCATATGAAGAAAAACTGGATAGACTTGGCTTATACTCGCTGGAATTTAGGAGATTGAGAGGGGATCTTATAGAAACGTACAAAATTCTTATGGGGTTGGACAGGCTAGATGCAGGAAGATTGTTCCCGATGTTGGGGAAGTCCAGGACAAGGGGTCACAGCTTAAGGATAAGGGGGAAATCCTTTAAGACCGAGATGAGGAAAAACTTTTTCACACAGAGAGTGGTGAATCTCTGGAACTCTCTGCCACAGAGGGTAGTTGAGGCCAGTTCATTGGCTATATTTAAGAGGGAGTTAGATGTGGCCCTTGTGGCTAAAGGGATCAGGGGGTATGGAGAGAAGGCAGGTACGGGATACTGAGTTGGATGATCAGCCATGATCATATTGAATGGCGGTGCAGGCTCGAAGGGCCGAATGGCCTACTCCTGCACCTATTTTCTCTGTATCTATGTATCTATGTACAACCAGGTCCCAACTAACTGTTTCTGATATCTATCTATATTACTAAAACTAATATATTGACCGCATTTTGACTTTCTGTTTCGTGATTTCCGAAAGAACGCCGGTATTTAAGGCCGTCATTTTTGGTCACCTCGCTCAGAGACCCCCTCCGCCGGATTGGACCGGAGGATTTTTCCCATCGATGAAAAATCAGAGAATTATTAATCTTTTTAAAAATGCCGCCATTCTCTTTGCTGCCCCCGCTGGCGGCAGGGGGAAGGGACTATAAAACCCGGAAGTGCCGTGCCTCACTCAGTCTCTGCGAGACGGAGGAAGCGAGAGGGTCACGGCTCTCTGAGCTGCGAATAACACTGAACGCACGTCTACTCGACGGCGAGTCCCCCTCGATGTGGTTGTAAAGTGTTTGCCAAATTGTTTGTCTTGGCTTTGAAAGAGTTTTCAAAAATGGATTGGTTGTAAACGGTTTGCAAAATTGCATTGGCTTATAAAATCGTTGCAACAGTTTTCGGATGGCTAAAGCGTGGATAAACATTTTATTATATCAGGACTGTGTTTAATTGCAAAATTTGGCGCTCATTCCGTGACCTGCTTAGTGGCAAGATGGCGCCGATTACGTCATTTCTGGTTAGCTGCAAGATGGCGCTGAGTGCATTTCCGTTTCGTGGCAAGATGGCGCTAAATGCAGAAGGCATAATGAGGACGTCGTTGAATAATTCAAGAGAGCTTACTGCTCTGTCTATGGTGAGTGTTTTTGTCTATGGACGTTATTTAAAGCATGTTCTTGCTTCAGCAGCAGCAGCCTCTGCAGGAGGCTTTAAACGTTTGAATCATTCGGTTTACACAATCTATGTTTACCACTTTCTGAAGTTACTTAGCATTTTTGTATTGGTTGAGTGTGTGTGTGTGTGTGTGTGAGTCTGTGTGTGTGTGTGTCAACGTGTGTGTGTGAGTCTGTGTGTGTGTGTGTCAACGTGTGTGTGTGTGAGTCTGTGTGTGTAAGTGAGTGTGTGTGTGTCTGTGTGAGAGTGTGTTTCTGAGAGTCTGTGTGGGGTTGCACGTAAGGTCACCGGGTCAAAGGGCTTGACGCATGGAGCCGCTCAATCCATCTGGAGGACATCGCAGCAACAGTATATGTTGTTAATACACGAAACGCGTACTTTCCTACCTGTTACAAATCGCCAACATTTTGAATTTTTGCGCTGTAAATAATTGTGGAAGTCGGGGTAACCGTGAGAGACATCTATCCTACTTCAGAATTCCAAAAGTGGAAGAGAAATGAAGCTAAAGAGAAGCGAGAGCTGAAGGGACAACAGCTAAAGTGCTTGGCGAACATTGGCCGTGCAGATATCGAGATTGAAAATATTGGGAATTATCGCATTTGCTCACTGCATTTCATCATCATTAAGGCATTATTTGTGTTTTTTCTTGATTCCTTTGGTATCTTAAACAGTTTCAGAAGTGATAAATCTGGCTGTAATTTTTTTAATCGCCCATAGTTCCCAAGTGGGTTTTTACATGCAAAAAGAAAACGCTTCTGAAGCTAAATTTATCATCAAAAAAATCTCCAGACTTACGAGTGGTGTGTGGAAAAGTAACTTCTATCATTAAGCTATTGAGATGTATATTTTGGCCAATAATAAAATGTCCTGATAGCTTAAACACCCAATACAATACAATACAATACAATTTATTTATTGTCATTTGAACCTAAGTTCAAACGAAATTTGGTTTCTGCAGTCATACAAACAAGTAGAAGAACCAAGACACAACACAATTTACACAAACATCCATCACAGTGAATCTCCTCCTCACTGTGATGGAAGGCAAAGTCTTGTCTCTCCCTGCACTCCCCATTCTCCTGCCGATGTCAAAGTCAAAGCCCCCAGCGGGCGATGGTAAGTAAGTCCCGCGGCCATTCAGGCCGCGCCGGGCGATGCAAGGCCGCGCTCCAGGTCTTGATGTTGGAGCCCCCGGCGGGTGCTAGCAAGTCCAGTGGCCATTTAAAGCCGCGCCGGGCGATGTAAGGCCCTGCTCCAGGTCATCTTCAACCCCGCAACTCGGGCGGGAGAAGTTGCCGTTGCGGGAGCTCCGAAAAGCGGTCTCCCACCAGGGACCCGCAAGCTCCCGATGTCACCGTCCACCCGACCTGCGGCAGGAGCCTCCGAATCTCCGGGGTCGGGTAGCAGCAGCGCGCCACCACAGCTCCTCCCGTTCCGAACTCGGCCAGCTCCACGATGGTGAGTAGTCCGCAGGCTCCGCGACTGGAGCCCCAGGTCGTTCCGGTTGGAGGCCACTCCACGGTGCTAGGCCCCAACGACAACGGAGACCCGACAGAGAAACGTCTGGTCTCCCGTGCAGGGAAGAGATTTTAAAAGTTTCCCCACACATACCCAGTTTTAAAAAAACTATAAACTACACTCAAATGAAACAAAAAAAAAAAAAAAGACAGACGGACTGCAGAGGCCGCTGCGACATGGGTCCACTCCCTTTCAATAGGATATTGTCAATATGCTGAGGTTGATTATGTCCAATTAACAGCTAACAATTATGCCATTCCTTGGCTTGCATCTCATTAAAATGTAATTCAAAACCTACGTATGGTTTGCGATTTTTTAATGATAAATTTTGCTTCAGGAGCGTTTTCTTTTTTATGTAAATACCCACTTGAGAACCATGGACGATTTTAAAATTTTACAGCCAGATTTATCACTTCTGAAACTTTTCAGATGCCAAAGAAATCAAGAAAAAACACAAATAATGCCTTACTGTTGATGCAGTGAGCAAACGCGATAATTCCCAATACTTTCAATCTCGATATCTGCACGGCCAATGTTCGGCAAGCACTTTGTCTGTTGTCCCTTCAGCTCTCGCTTCTATCTACCGTCATTTATCCTCACTTTTGGAATTCTGAAGTAGGGTAAATGTCTCTCACGCTTATCCCGATTTCCACAATTATTTACAGCGTGTTTTAACGGGCCCGCTACGCTGGAAACAATGGTCAGTGCTTACCTGCAGCTCATCGCGTGTACTGTTGGCGTAGCGTAGCAACAGTATGGGTCGTGACCCGACTGCCGTGCAACCTCCCTATATGTGTGTGTGTGTGAGTCTGTGTGTGTCTATGTGACTGTGTGTGTGCGAGTCTGTGTGTCTGAAAGTCTGTGTAAGTGTGAGTCTGTGTGTGTGTATGTGTGTCTGTGTGTGTAAGTGTGTGTAAGTGTGAATGAGTCTGTGTGCGTGTGTGTGAATCTGAGTGAGTCTGTGTGTGAGTGTATGTCTGTCTGAGTGTCTGTGTGTCTGTGTGTCTGAGTCTGTGTGTCTGAGTCTGTGTGTGTGTGTGTGACTGAGTCTGCGTGTGTGTGTGAGTGTGTGTGAGAGTCTGTGTGTGAATGTGTGTGTGTGTTTGTCTGAGAGTCTGTGTGTGAATATGTGTGAGTCTGTGTTTCAGAGAGTCTGTGTGAGAGTCTGTGTGTGTGAGAGAGAGAGTCTGTGTGTGTGTGTGAGAGTCTGTGTGTGTGTGTGTGTGTGTGAGAGTCATAGAAAACATAAAAAATAGGTGCAGGAGTAGGCCATTCGGCCCTTCGAGCCTGCACCGCCATTCAATATGATCATGGCTGATCATCCAACTCAGTATCCCGTACCTGCCCTCTCCATACCCCCTGATCCCTTTAGCCACATCTAACTCCCTCTTAAATATAGCCAATGAACTGACCTCAACTACCCTCTGTGGCAGAGAGTTCCAGAGATTCACCACTCTCTGTGTGAAAAAAGTTTTTCTCATCTCGGTCCTAAAGGATTTCCCCTCTATCCTTAAGCTGTGACCCCTTGTCCTTGACTTCCCCAACATCGGGAACAATCTTCCTGCATCTAATCTGTCCAACCCCTTAAGAATTTTGTAAGTTTCTATAAGATCCCCCCTCAATCCCCTAACTTCTAGCGAGTACAAGCCGAGTCTATCCAGTCTTTCTTCATATGAAAGTCCTGACATTCCAGGAATCAGTCTGGTGAACCTTCTCTGCACTCAGATTTGGAGACAACATGCGTGCAACAAAGGCAAAACAGTTATAATGGGTGACTTCAATCTACATATAGATTGGGTGAATCAAATTGGCAGGGGTGCTGAGGAAGAGGATTTCTTGGAATGTATGAGGGATAGTTATCTAAACCAACATGTAGAGGAACCAACGAGAGAGCAGGCTATTCTAGACTGGGTATTGAGTAATGAGGAAGGGTTAGTTAGCAGACTTGTTGTGCGTGCCCCCTTGGGCAAGAGTGATCATAATATGGTTGAGTTCTTCATTAGGATGGAGAGTGACATTGTTAATTCAGAAACAACGGTTCTGAACTTAAAGAAAGGTAACTTTGACGGTATGAGACGTGAATTGGCCAAGATTGACTGGCAATTAGTTCTAAAAGGGTTGACGGTGGATATGCAATGGAAGGCATTTAAAGACTGCATGGATGAACTACAAAAATTGTTCATCCCAGTTTGGCAAAAGAATAAATCAAGGAAGGTAGTGCATCCGTGGATAACAAGGGAAATCAGGGATAGTATCAAAGCAAAAGATGATGCGTACAAATTAGCCAGAAAAAGCAGCATACCAGAGGACTGGGAGAAATTCAGAGACCAGCAGAGGAGGACAAAGGGCTTAATTAGGAAAGGGAAAATAGATTATGAAAGGAAACTGGCAGGGAACATAAAAACTGACTGCAAAAGTTTTTATAGATATGTGAAGAGAAAGAGATTAGTTAAATCAAATGTAGGTCCCTTGCAGTCAGAAACAGGTGAATTGATCATGGGGAACAAGGATATGGCAGACCAATTGAATAACTACTTTGGTTCCGTCTTCACTAAGGAAGACATAAATAATCTGCCGGAAATAGCAGGGGGCCGCGGGTCAAAGGAGATGGAGGAACTGAGTGAAATCCAGGTTAGTCGGGAAGTGGTGTTGGGTAAATTGAATGGATTAAAGGCCGATAAATCACCAGGGCCAGATAGGCTGCATCCCAGAGTACTTAAGGAAGTAGCTCCAGAAATAGTGGATGCATTAGTGATAATTTTTCAAAACTCTTTAGATTCTGGAGTACTTCAGAGGATTGGAGGGTAGCAAACGTAACCCCACTTTTAAGAAGGGTAGGGAGAGAGAAAACGGGGAATTACAGACCAGTTAGTCTAACATCGGTAGTGGGGGAAACTGCTAGAGTCAGTTATTAAAGATGGGATAGCAGCACATTTGGAAAGTGGTGAAATCATTGGACAAAGTCAGCATGGATTTACGAAAGGTAAATCATGTCTGACGAATCTTATAGAATTTTTCGAGGATGTAACTAGTAGAGTGGATAGGGGAGAACCAGTGGATGTGTTGTATCTGGACTTTCAGAAGGCTTTCGACAAGGGTACCACATAAGAGATTAGGATACAAACTTAAATCACACGGTATTGGGGGTTCAGTATTGATGTGGATAGAGAACTGGCTGGCAAACAGGAAGCAAAGAGTAGGAGTAAACGGGTCCTTTTCACAATGGCAGGCAGTGACTAGTGGGGTACCACAAGGCTCAGTGCTGGGACCCCAGCTATTTACAATTTATATTAATGATCTGGACGAGGGAATTGAAAGCAACATCTCCAAGTTTGCGGATGACACTAAGCTGGGGGGCAGTGTTAGCTGTGAGGAGGATGCTAGGAGACTGCAAGGTGACTTGGATAGGCTGGGTGAGTGGGCAAATGTTTGGCAGATGCACTATAATGTGGATAAATGTGAGGTTATCCACTTTGGTAGCAAAAACGGGAAGGCAGACTATTATCTAAATGGTGGCCGATTAGGAAATGGGGAGATGCAGCGAGACCTGGGTGTCATGGTACACCCAGTCATTGAAAGTATGCATGCAGGTGCAGCAGGCAGTGAAGAAAGCGAATGGTATGTTGGCCTTCATAGCAAGAGGATTTGAGTATAGGAGCAGTGAGGTTCTACTGCAGTTGTACAGGGTCTTGGTGAGACCACACCTGGAGTATTGCGTACAGTTTTGGTCTCCAAATCTGAGGAAGGACATTATAGCCATAGAGGGAGTGCAGAGAAGGTTCACCAGACTGATTCCTGGGATGTCAGGACTTTCATATGAAGAAAGACTGGATAGACTTGGCTTATACTCGCTAGAATTTAGGAGATTGAGAGGGGATCTTATAGAAACGTACAAGATTCTTATGGGGTTGGACAGGCTAGATGCAGGAAGATTGTTCCCGATGTTGGGGAAGTCCAGGACAAGGGGTCACAGCTTAAGGATAAGGGGAAAATCCTTTAAGACCGAGATGAGGAAAAACTTTTTCACACAGAGAGTGGTGAATCTCTGGAACTCTCTGCCACAGAGGGTAGTTGAGGCCAGTTCATTGGCTATATTTAAGAGGGAATTAGATGTGGCCCTTGTGGCTAAAGGGATCAGGGGGTATGGAGAGAAGGCAGGTACGGGATACTGAGTTGGATGATCAGCCATGATCTTATTGAATGGCGGTGCAGGCTCGAAGGGCCGAATGGCCTACTCCTGCACCTAATTTCTATGTATCTATGTATCTATGAGACCAAAACTGTACGCAATACTCCAGGTGTGGTCTTACCAAGACCATGTACAACTGCAGTAGAACCTCCCTGCTCCTATACTCAAATCCTTTTGAGTATAGGAGCCTGTGTGTGTGTGTGTGAGAGAGTCTGTGTGTGTGTGTGTGAGAGAGTCTGTGTGTGTGTGAGTCTGTGTGTGTGTGTGTGCGCGAGATAGTCTGTGTGTGTCTGTGTGAGAGAGTCTGTTTGTGCGTATGTGAGACTGTGTTTGTGAGAGTCTGTGTGTGTGTGTGTGTGAGAGTGTCTGTGTGTGTGAGTCTGTGTGTGTGTCTCTGTGTGAGAGTCTGTGTGTGTGTGTGAGTCTGTGCGTGTGTGTCTGTGTGAGAGTCTGTGTGTGTGTGAGAGTCTGTGTGTGTGTGAGAGTCTGTGTGTGTGAGAGAGTCTGTGTGTGAATCTGTGTGTGTGTGTGAGAGTCTGTGTGTGTGTGCGTGCGTGTGTGTCTGTGTGTGTGAGTCTGTGTGTGTGTCTGTGTGTGTGTGAGAGAGTCTGTGTGTGTGTGCGTGCGTGTGTGTCTGTGTGTGAGAGTCTGTGTGTGTGTGTGTGTGTGAGTCTGTGTATGTGAGTCTGTGTGTGAGAGAGTCTGTGTGTGTGTGTGAGAGTCTGTGTGTGTGTGTGAGAGAGAGAGTCTGTGTGTGTGTGTGCGCGTGTGTGTGTGTGTGAGCCTGTGTGTGTGTGAGAGTCTGTGTGTGTGTGAGAGTCTGTGTGTGTGTGTGAGAGTCTGTGTGTGTGGTTGAGAGAGTCTGTGTGTGTGAGTCTGTGTGTGTGTGTGGGTGTCTGTGTGTGGGTGTCTGTGTGTGGGTGTCTGTGTGTGGGTGTCTGTGTGTCTGTGAGAGTCTGTGTGTCTGTGAGAGTCTGTGTGTGTGTGAGATTCTGTGTGTGTGAGTCTGTGTGTGTGTGTGAGAGAGATTCTGTGTGTGAGTCTGTGTGTGTGTCTGCGTGTGTGAGTCTGTGTGTGTGAGAGTCTGTGTGTGAGAGTCTGTGTGTGTGTGTGTGTCTGTGTGAGAGAGTCTGTGTGTGTGTGAGTCTGTGTGTGTGTGTGAGTCATAGAAAACATAAAAAATAGGTGCAGGAGTAGGCCATTCGGCCCTTCGAGCCTGCACCGCCATTCAATATGATCATGGCTGATCATCCAATTCAGTATCCCGTACCTGCCCTCTCCATACCCCCTGATCCCTTTAGCCACATCTAACTCCCTCTTAAATATAGCCAATGAACTGACCTCAACTACCCTCTGTGGCAGAGAGTTCCAGAGATTCACCACTCTCTGTGTGAAAAAAGTTTTTCTCATCTCGGTCCTAAAGGATTTCCCCTCTATCCTTAAGCTGTGACCCCTTGTCCTTGACTTCCCCAACATCGGGAACAATCTTCCTGCATCTAATCTGTCCAACCCCTTAAGAATTTTGTAAGTTTCTATAAGATCCCCCCTCAATCCCCTAACTTCTAGCGAGTACAAGCCGAGTCTATCCAGTCTTTCTTCATATGAAAGTCCTGACATTCCAGGAATCAGTCTGGTGAACCTTCTCTGCACTCAGATTTGGAGACCAAAACTGTACGCAATACTCCAGGTGTGGTCTTACCAAGACCATGTACAACTGCAGTAGAACCTCCCTGCTCCTATACTCAAATCCTTTTGAGTATAGGAGCCTGTGTGTGTGTGTGTGAGAGAGTCTGTGTGTGTGTGTGTGAGAGAGTCTGTGTGTGTGTGAGTCTGTGTGTGTGTGCGCGAGATAGTCTGTGTGTGTGTCTGTGTGAGAGAGTCTGTTTGTGCGTATGTGAGACTGTGTTTGTGAGAGTCTGTGTGTGTGTGTGTGTGAGAGTGTCTGTGTGTGTGAGTCTGTGTGTGTGTCTCTGTGTGAGAGTCTGTGTGTGTGTGTGAGTCTGTGCGTGTGAGTCTGTGTGTCTGTGTGAGAGTCTGTGTGTGTGTGAGAGTCTGTGTGTGTGAGAGAGTCTGTGTGTGAATCTGTGTGTGTGTGTGAGTCTCTGTGTGTGTGTGTGTGAGAGTCTGTGTGTGTGTGCGTGCGTCTGTGTGTGTGAGTCTGTGTGTGTGTCTGTGTGTGTGTGAGAGTCTGTGTGTGTGCGTGCGTGTGTGTCTGTGTGAGAGTCTGTGTGTGTGTGTGTGTGTGAGAGTCTGTGTATGTGAGTCTGTGTGTGTGAGAGAGTCTGTGTGTGTGTGTGAGAGTCTGTGTGTGTGTGTGTGAGAGAGAGTCTGTGTGTGTGTGTGCGCGTGTGTGTGTGTGTGTGTGAGCCTGTGTGTGTGTGAGAGTCTGTGTGTGGTTGAGAGAGTCTGTGTGTGTGAGTCTGTGTGTGTGTGTGCGAGTCTGTGTGTGGGTGTCTGTGTGTGTGGGTGTCTGTGTGTGTGAGAGTCTGTGTGTCTGTGAGTCTGTGTGTGTGAGATTCTGTGTGTGTGAGTCTGTGTGTGTGTGTGAGAGAGATTCTGTGTGTGAGTCTGTCTGCGTGTGTGAGTCTGTGTGTGTGTGAGTCTGTGTGTGTGAGAGTCTGTGTGTGAGAGTCTGTGTGTGTGTGTGAGAGTCTGTGTGTGTGTGTGTCTGTGTGAGAGAGTCTGTGTGTGTGTGTGTCTGTGTGTGTGTGTGTGTGTTTGTGTGTGAGTCGGTCCACAAGCCGTGATTCAGTCTGCCAGTCCAGAGGCCATGATTGAGTCAGTCCAGAGACCATGAGCTAGTCCCAAGGCAGTGAGTGAGTCCAGAGGCCACGAGTAGGTCGCTCACCGCCCCCCCTCTCCCCCACCTCAAAACGCTGCCTTCCCCCTGGATATAGGATGCCCCCCCTCCAGAAGCCATCCCCCTCCCTCGGCTGCAGGACGTTTGCCACCCCCCACCCCACCCCGACAACCCCCGCCTCAAAAAATGTTTTGCGCAAATTCTTCAGTGAGTCCAGAGGATTGAGAATGACAACAAAACAATGGAATTCTTTCATTTGCCAAAACCAAGAAATGGAAGGATGCACCTTGATGATGACAATCCAGAATTGCTGCAGGAATTGCAATACGATAGAACTGAACAGCAATTTGTTGAAGAGAATGGGCCTCTGCTGAATGCTGAGCAGAGAGCAGTGCATGCACTCATTTTGACAGAAGGTGAAGACATTCCCCTTCAGCAGACCCAATTCCCCATTCAATCAAGTTTTGCTATGACGATCCATAAAGCACAAGGACAAACAATGCAGAAGGTGTTGATCTACCTCGACAAACCGGTATTTCAGCATGGAAAGCTATGTGTCTCTTAGCCGAGGAAAGATGAAGGGAAATGTCAAAGTTTTCCTGAAGGATGGAACATCGACCAAGAATGTTGTCATTAATGTTGTCATTAAAAGTGTGCTTCGTTGAATGATGACCTGAGATAAATTCTCAGATTTTCTTTGTTCAAATTTGACCGCTGAGTCTCTCTATATTTAAATTGTCTTTTTATTATCAACAGCAAAGAGACATAAAGACGCAGTGAGCAGCAACAAGAGACACAACAAGAAAGAAGTTAATAATTCTCATCTTTAACATTTAAATTGATCTTATATTTTAAGTCATTAACATTTTAAACTTTAATAAATCCTTTTTCCACTTTTCATGCCTGCGTGTTCTTCATCACAATCGGAACCTAATAGGCAGGAATGGATGATCTGTGGGAGTGCATGGGGGGAGGTTGTGGGGAGATAGACTGAATGCGTGGGGGGGAGGGGAATGGCAAGTAGCAGAGTTGGGGGGTGAAGGGAGGAGGGGTGACTGAGTGAACTACCAGCCCACCAGCCGTGAGTGACTGCACTGCCAGCCCACGAGCCGTGAGTAAGTGAACTGCCAGCCCACCAGCTGTAAGTGACTGAACTGTCAGCTTACCAGCCGTGAGTGACTGCACTTCTAGCCCACCAGCCATGAGTAAGTGAACCGCCAGCCCACCAGCCGTAAGTGACTGAACTGCCAGCCCACCAGCCGTGAGTGACTGCACTGCCAGCCCACCAGCCGTAAGGGACTGAACAGCTAGCCCAATAATCCATTCAGTCCACCCTCACCCCTTCTCTCTGACAGTCTGTCACCTGTATTGGGCAGAATTTCTGGCAGTTTCTCAGCTGCCAGCGTGCCAGGTCTGAGTGACTACTGCCAGGCCTCAGTGACTGAGCTGCCAGCCCAAGAATCCATTCGGCCCACAATTTCCATACTAGCCCTCTTGAAACCAGTCCCTTCAACCCACAACACACATACTAGCGCAACAAAGCCCCTCCCCGCCTCACTAGCCAGCAATATTGGAATTGGTGGAGAGGTGGATGAATTGCGTTGGGTGACCAGCCCTCCCGTGTGATGCTGGGACCCAACGAGTCCCACTTAGTCTAGTGTGGATATAAATATACAAAAACACACATATACATATATATGCATGCGTATATGTGTACACGTTGGTATATACACGCACGCACACATATGGACGCACACGTGTACACATACAAACACACTCACACATATATACATGCACATATACATACGCACATATATATGCAGACACACTCATATATACATATACATACACGCACATATGTGTGGTGTGTGCACGTGTATGTGTGTTTATATATATTTATGAGTATATGTATATTTGTGTGTATGTGGGTGTGAGCATATATTTGTCTGTATGTGTAAATATGTTCTCTATGTATACGTATATATATATATATATACATATACACACACACATATATATATATATGTATTTCTGTGTATGTGGATATGTGTGTATATATATTTGTGTGTCTGTGTGCGTGTGTATATGTGTTTGTGCGCATGTATGTGTGTGGGTATATATGTGTGTGTGTACATGTATGTGTGTATATATACATATATGTGTGCGTTCTCCGGCGAGGGGGACCAGTGGCTGAGGATACGGTTGCAGAAGTGGAGGATGCAGCTTCACCTCGCTGTTGTTCCCGGCTGGAGTTACCATCAGTGTCTGGAATCTGCCCTCACCCTGTCTGCAGTCAACCCCAGCTAAAGCTTTTTGTTTCAACTTCAGAATCTGAGGATGGAATTTCACACCAAAGTGAAACGCAGCTGTGATGGCCATTCACTGGAACCCTGACAACTGAGCATTGAGAAGATTTTCCCAACTTTGGTAATGTTTACTTTTCGTTAGGTCAGAGATACAGCATGGAAACAGGCCCTCCGGCCCACCGAGTCAATGCTGACCATCGATCGCCTGTTCACACATGTACAATGTTACTCCACTTTCTCATCCACTCCCTACACACGAAGAGCAATTTACAGAGGGCCAATTAACCTACAAACCTGTACCTCTGGAGTGTGGGAGGAAACCGGAACACCCGGAGGAAACCCACACATTCACGGAGAGAACGTACAAACTCCGTACAGACAGCACCTGTAGTCAGGATCGAACCTGGGTCTATATTCTGAGAACTATATTCTGCACTCTGTATCTTCCCCTTTGCTCTACCGATTGTACCTGAGTTTGACCTGATTGCGTCTATGTACAGTAGAATGGATCTGTTTTGGACAGCAAGCTAAACAACGCGTTTCACTGTACCTCAGTACAGGTGACATCAATAAAACTGATCCTAAACACAAACCTGCATATTTCATGCCAAAACACGCCTACTAGACCAAGAGGGACCCGTTGGATCCCGTTCCCGCAACGCAATATTCCACCACTCACTCATAGCCCCCAATTCCGCAGGCGCGGCTCATTCCCCCTCATCCCCAAGCACTCCCTCTCCCCCCTCCCTCTCCTCCCCTCCCCAATCCCCCCTCACCTATCCCTCCCTCTCCTTTCCCCTAACCACAGTCACTCCCTCCATAATCCTTCTCCCCTACCCCCCTCCACTTTCTATCTCCCTGCCCCCCCCCCCTTTCCTCACCTCCCCATCCCACTAAACACAATGTTTAAATAACATCAAGCAACAATCCTCGCCCTCTCCTCCTCCCCTCCCCACTGCCCCCTTCTCCTTACAACAATGTAACAAATCTCTCATTGTACTGGGAGTCCTGTCATGTGTTAACATTGTAATGGGCAGGGCAAGGGTAATTTGATTTTTTAAAGTGAAAATTGATTTTTTAAAGTTTAAAATGCGAACATCTTGTGCCACACCACAGGACAATGGTGAGTAAGGTGGGCCAACAATTGTCGCTGTATCGTGTACCGTATTGACGTCGTTTCGGGATCACACTAACTCATACACACGCTCACATACATACAAAGAAGATGTGCAAGGTTTCAAAAGCAAAAATATATGTTCTGTACAGTCCCATTTATTGTGAGCACAGAGATTCATTGAACATTACAAAAAAATGGAAATAATCCTTGTTATTCGGTTCATTTGTCTATGTTATGTAGTGTAATCATTCGAACAGTCATGCAAATATATTCACTCCCTGTAATACCCCCTTCCTCCATGTTCACCAGGTTAATTCCCGGGATGGCGGGGCTGACATAAGGGCTGGTATTCACTGGAATTAAGAAGGATGAAAGGGAATCTTATAGAAACATATAAAATTCATAAAGGATTGGACAGGCTAGATGCAGGACAAATGTTTCCCATGTTGGGGGAATCCAGAACCAGGGGTCACAGGTTAGGCCATGTTGGGGGAGTCCAGAACCAGGGGTCACACCAGGTAGGCCATTCAGGACTGAAATGATGAAATCGTTTTCACCTGGAGGGTTGTGAATCTGTGGAATTCTCTGCCACATTAGAAGGTGGAGGTCAATTCACTGGGTGTATTTAAGAGAGACTTAGATTTAGTTCTAAGGGCTAAAGGAATCAAGGGATATGGGGAAAAAACAGAAATGGGGTATTCATTTTAGATGATCAACCATGTTCATATTGAATGACGGTGCTGGCTCGATGGGCCGAATGGTCTACTCCTGCACCTATTTTTTTTATTTTCAAAGGTTTTACAGTAAGGCATAAATAACCAGCTGAGTTAGTCCAGCATTCTGTGAAACGTGACCTATCCATGTATTGGGGGTTCAGTATTGATGTGGATAGAGAACTGGCTGGTTAACAGGAAGCAACGAGTAGGAGTAAACGGGTCCTTTTCAGAATGGCAGCCAGTGACTAGTGTGGTACCGCAAGCTCAGTGTTGGGACCCCAGCTATTTACAATATATATTAATGATTTGGACGAGGGAATTGAAGGCAACATCTCCAAGTTTGCGGATGACATGAAGCTGGGGGCAGTGTAAGCTGTGAGGAGGATGCTAGGAGGCTGCAAGGTGACTTGGATAGGCTGGGTGAGTGGGCAAATGCATGGCAGATGTAGTATAATGTGGATAAATGTGCGGTTATCCACTTTGATGGCAAAAACAGCAAAGTAGACTATTATCTGAATGGTGGCCGATTAGGAAAAGGGGAGATGCAACGAGACCTGGGTGTCATGGTACACCAGTCATTGAAAGTAGGCATGCAGGTGCAGCAGGCAGTGAAGAAAGCGAATGGTATGTTAGCATTCATAGCAAAAGGATTTGAGTATAAGAGCAGGGAGGTTCTAATGCAGTTGTACAGGGTCTTGGTGAGACCACACCTGGAGTATTGCGCACAGTTTTGGTCTCCTAATCTGAGGAAAGACATTCTTGCCATAGAGGGAGTACAGAGAAGGTTCACCAGATTGATTCCTGGGATGTCAGGTCTTTCATATGAAGAAAGACTGGATAGACTCGGATTCTACTCGCTAGAATTTAGATGGTTGAGGGAGGATCTTATAGAAACTTACAAAATTCTTAAGGGGTTGGACAGGCTAGATGCAGGAAGATTGTTCCCCATGTTGGGGAAGTCCAGGACAAGGGGTCACAGTTTAAGGATAAAGGGGAAATCCTTTAGGACCGAGATGAGAAAAACATTTTTCACACAGAGAGTGGTGAATCTCTGGAATTCTCCGCCACAGAAGGTAGTTGAGGACAGTTCATTGGCTATATGTAAGAGGGAGTTAGATGTGGCCCTTGCAGCTAAAGGGATCAGGGGGTATGGAGACAAGGCAGGTACAGGATACTGAGTTGGATGATCAGCCATGATCATAATGGCAGTGCAGGCTCGAAGGGCCGAATGGCCTACTCCTGCACCTATTTTCTATGTTTCTCCACAGATGCTGCCTGACCCGCCCAGTTGTTCCAGCAGTCTGATTTCCTTGGGATCGCCCCTCCCAACGGAGTGCAATGTGCCCAATATACACACTTTCAGCGGGGAAACAGGCCCTTCGGCCCACCTCGTCCATACCAATATCAGTCTATGAAAGTAAGTATGCAGGTACAGCAGGCAGTGAAGAAAGCGAATGGCATGTTGGCCTTTATAACAAGAGGAATCGAATATTGGAGCAAAGAGGTCCTTCTGCAGTTGTACAGAGCCCTAGTGAGACCACATCTGGAGTATTGTGTGCAGTTTTGGTCCCCTAATTTGAGTAAGGACATTCTTGCTATGGAGGGAGTGCAGCATAGGTTTACAAGGTTAATTCCCTGGATGGCGAGACTGTCATATGCTGAGAGAATGGAGCAGCTGGGCTTGTACACTCTGGAGTTTAGAAGGATGAGAGGGGATCTTATTGAAACATATAAGATTCTTAAGGGTTTAGACACGCTAGAGGCAGGAAACATGTTCCCGATGTTGGGGGAGTCCAGAACCAGGGGCCTGAATAAGGAGTAAGCCATTAGAACGGAGACGAGGAAACACATTTTCTCACAGAGAGTGGTGAGTCTGTGGAATTCTCTGCCTCATAGGAAGGTTATCTGGATGCTTTCAAGAGAGAGTTAGATAGGGCTCTTAAAGATAGCGGAGTCAGGGGATATGGGGAGAAGGCAGGAACGGGGTACTGATTGGGGATGATCAGCTGTGATCGAAGGGCCGAATGGCCTACTCCTGTACCTATTGTCTATTGATGCCTCATCTACTCTAGTACTGCATTTGACCCCTATCCATCTGAACCTTTCCTATCCATGTACCTGTCTAAAAGTTTTATTAATATTATTATTGTTAGACATCTTCCTGCCCTGTCCGACCAGCCGAGTTTTGTGTCCCTGCTCTCCCCGCAGTACCGGCTGCCAGCAGCAGGTGGGGGTGCTGCACCATCAAACTGTACCGAGCTCTGGACAGCTCGCCATCACCATCATCTGGTTGCAAGCGGCATTACAACTGTCCCAGATAGTGAACTGGAAGTCCCATTTTAGATCATTAGATCGGAACAGAATTAATCATTCGGCCCATTAAATCTGCTCCGCAATTCCATCTTCCCTGATCTGTTTTTCCTCCCAACCCAATTCTCCTGCCTTTGACGCTCTTACTAATCTGCAGATGCTCCGCAGAAAGCAATTAATCGAACGGAAGGGACTGCTGATGCTGATTTATACTGAAGATAGACACAAAATGCTGGAGTAACTCAGCGGGGACAGGCAGCATCTCTGGGGAGAAGGAATGGGTGACGTTTCGGGACGAGACCCTTCTTCAAACTCGGGATGGACCACAGCGTGAAATTGAAGAGAGTTGTGGACGCAGCCCAGACCATCACGCAAACCAATCTCCATTTCATTGACTCTTAGAACCATAGAGTGATACAGTATGGGAATAGGCCCTTCGGCCCAACTTGCCCTCATGGCCAACATGTCCAAGCTACACTAATCCCGCTTGCCTGCGATTGGTCCATATCTAACTGTTGCATAAACATTCGGAGAGTCCCAAACTCAACTACCTCCTCTGGCAGCTTGTTCCATACACCCACCACCACTTTGTGTGAAAAAGTTACCCCTCAGATACCTATTAAATCTTTGCACCTTCACCTTGAACCTATGTCCTCCGGTCCTAAATTCCCTTACTCTGGGCAAAAGAATCTGCGCATCTACCCGATCTATTCCTCTCATGATACCACACCTGGAGTATTGTGTACAGTTTTGGTCTCTTAATTTGAGGAAGGACATCCTTGTGATTGAGGCAGTGCAGCGTAGGTTCACGAGATTGATCCCTGGGATGGCGGGACTGTTATATGAGGAAAGATTGAAAAGACTAGGCGTGTATTCACTGGAGTTTAGAAGGATGAGGGGGCATCTTATAGAAACATATACAATTATAAAAGGACAGGACAAGCTAGATGCAGGAAAAATGTTCCCAATGTTGGGTGAGTCCAGAACAAGGGGACAGTCTTAGAATACAGGGGAGGTCATTTAAGACTGAGGTGAGAAAAAACCTTTTCACCCGGAGAGTTGTGAATTTATGGAATTCCCTGCCACAGAAGGCGGTGGAGGCGAAGTCACTGGATGGATTTAAGAGAGAGTTAGATTGAGCTCTAGGGGCTAGTGGAGTCGGGGGATATGGGGAGATGACAGGCACGGGTTATTGATAGGGGACGATCAGCCATGATCACATTGAATGGCGGTGCTCCAGACTCCAGTCTCCTCCTGCACCTATGTTTCTATGATATTGTACACATCTACACTTCATGCTGCCTCGGCAAGGCCACATTTACATTCCACCTGATTTTATTTCTGCGCACACTGGAGTTTTTACCACGCGAAATTTGGGGATTAAATTGGAGCCTATCAGCTGCTATTTAGGGCCTGTTGTCCACCGGGTTTCTGCCCCACAGCCCCTGCCCCGCTCCTGACACCAGTCCCGGGACCCGACGCTTTTACACACCCGGAGCGGAACCAGAGCAGATTCTCAGCCACTTGTCTTTATCCCAAGTCCCGAAGTAAGGATAAAGTTTCTCCGTGAATTTATTCCCAGTGAAGGTGTAGAGATGGGACTTGGTGTCCGCGTCGCAAAATGAAACTGTCCCAGACTCGTAACTGAGATAAACTCCCACCCTCCTGGGGATGGGACGGGCGGGGAGAGGGGATGGAGGGGAGGTGAATGCATCAAACCCATCACCCTGTCGCCCGATGCTCCAGACTCCAGTCTCCGGGGTCAGTGCGACCTCTCTCTTCCTCTCCACAGACTCTGCAGCGACTCCCAGACTCCAGCGCTGACTCCCCGCCACCTCCACCTCCCAGTAATGTTTCCCCGATGTGAATCCCTCCGATCCCAGCACACACAGCCAGCCTGTAAACCTCTTCCCAGTGTCGGGGAGAGTCCTCTTGGTCCCGGTATTTCTCACCCTCTTCCGATCCTCAGAAACCTCGAGCTCTGGATGCGCTGTTTCCACATCCAGGGTGATGGAGACTGGGGGGAGAAGCAGAGAATCAGAGAGTCAGTCCCCATGGGTCGGGGGAAACTCGGGCAGCAGCGGCCCCGGGACCGGGGGAGAGGCCGCTCGGCCTCGGGCACAGGCGGGCGGACAACTGGACGATATCCCGGCGTTTTCCTACCCACCAACATCCCATGGACAAAACATGTTTCCCGGAGTTTCCTAATTGGGGTGGAAGTGGACGGGAAGCGGGTGAACGGTGAGAAATAAGAACAAACTGCTGGAGGAAGTCCGCGGGTCAGGCAACACATGTGTAAGGAAATGACAGAACACGTCTAGGGTCTGGACACGTCTTCATTCTCATGTTTCCCTCTGCTCCCTCCGTAGAAAGAGACAGGGGAAGGGGTGCAGCAAAATACTTCACTCTGTTTATCTATGAGTATGTGAGAATGTGTGTGAGTGTGTGTGTGAGTGTGTGTGTGTGAGCGTGAGTGTGTGTCTGTGAGTATGTGTGTGTGAGCGTGTGTTAGAGTATGTGTGTGTGTGTAAAAGTGTGTGAGTATGTGTGTGTGTTAGTGTGAACGTGTGTGTGTGTGAGTCAAGTCACATTTATTTATATAGCACATTTAAAAAACAACTCTCGTTGGCCAAAGTGCTTTACATTTGTTATAAGAATAGCACAAAACAAAACAAACTACATAGAGTCACTTATTAAAGATGGGATAGCAGCACATTTGGAAAGTGGTGAAATCATTGGACAAAGTCAGCATGGATTTATGAAAGGTAAATCATGTCTGACGAATCTTATAGAATTTTTCAAGGATGTAACTAGTAGAGTGGATAGGGGAGAACCAGTGGATGTGTTGTATCTGGACTTTCAGAAGGCTTTCGACAAGGTACCACATAAGAGATTAGGATACAAACTTAAATCACACGGTATTGGGGGTTCAGTATTTATGTGGATAGAGAACTGGCTGGCAAACAGGAAGCAAAGAGTAGGAGTAAACGGGTCCTTTTCACAATGGCAGGCAGTAACTAGTGGGGTACCGCAGGGCTCAGTGCTGGGACCCCAGCTATTTACAATTTATATTAATGATCTGGATGAGGGAATTGAAGGCAACATCTCCAAGTTTGCGGATGACTAAGCTGGGGGGCAGTGTTAGCTGTGAGGAGGATGCTAGGAGACTGCAAGGTGACTTGGATAGGCTGGGTGAGTGGGCAAATGTTTGGCAGATGCAGTATAATGTGGATAAATGTGAGGTTATCCACTTTGGTGGCAAAAACAGGAAAGCAGACTATTATCTAAATGGTGGCCGATTAGGAAAAGGGGAGATGCAGCGAGACCTGGGTGTCATGGTACACCAGTCATTGAAAGTAGGCATGCAGGTGCAGCAGGCAGTGAAGAAAGCGAATGGTATGTTGGCCTTCATAGCAAGAGGATTTGAGTATAGGAGCAGGGAGGTTCTACTGCAGTTGTACAGGGTCTTGGTGAGACCACACCTGGAGTATTGCGTACAGTTCTGGTCTCCAAATCTGAGGAAGGACATTATAGCCATAGAGGGAGTGCAGAGAAGGTTCACCAGACTGATTCCTGGGATGTCAGGACTTTCATATGAAGAAAGACTGGATAGACTTGGCTTATACTCGCTAGAATTTAGGAGATTGAGAGGGGATCTTATAGAAACGTACAAAATTCTTATGGGGTTGGACAGGCTAGATGCAGGAAGATTGTTCCCGATGTTGGGGAAGTCCAGGACAAGGGGTCACAGCTTAAGCATAAGCGGGAAATCCTTTAAGACCGAGATGAGGAAAAACTTTTTCACAGAGAGTGGTGAATCTCTGGAACTCTCTGCCACAGAGGGTAGTTGAGGCCAGTTCATTGGCTATATTTAAGAGGGAGTTAGATGTGGCTAAGGGGATCAGGGGGTATGGAGAGAAGGCAGGTACAGGATACTGAGTTTGATGATCAGCCATGATCATATTGAATGGCGGTGCAGGCTCGAAGGGCCGAATGGCCTACTCCTGCACCTATTTTCTATGTATGTATCTATATATACATGCAGCCCTCACACAGAGGACGTCAGGAAAGGCTTGGGAGTATAGATAAGTCTTTATTCTTGAATTAAAAGAGTCGATGGAGGGGGCAGTTCTGATGCTGTTCCACAATCTAGGGGCTGCAACTGCAAAGGCGCGGTTGCCCCTGAGCTTATGCCTAGACCGCGGGATATTCAGCAAACCCCAAGTTGGCTGATCTGAGGGGCCTGGATGAGAGTGTGTATGAGAGTGCGTGTCAGAGTGTGTGAGTGTGTATATAAATGTGTGTGTGTGTCCATATACATATATACCAGGCAAAGCTCGTAATGTTCACTCAGTACATGTACATATTGGGCAGAGCAGCTTCTGTGAAGAGGTGAGGAGAACTGGTGGAGCAAGACAGGTGGGTTCAGATGAGGGGAGGGGGTAGAGCAGTGCAGGTGGGTTCAGGTGAGGGGGGGTGATTGGTAGAACGACCAGGTGGGGGGAGAAGGGTGGAGACAGGAACCGAGGCTGGAGGTGATGAGCTGAAGACAAAGGGATGAGAATGATGGATCTGATAAGAATTGAAGGTGTGGTGAGAAACATAGAACCAGAGGGAGGTTGGAGCGCATTGGATCCAAGAAGAGATAGCTAATTGGATAGAACATTGGCTTCATGGAGGGAAGCAGAGGGTGATGAGGGAAGGTTGTTTTCCGGACTGGAGGCCTGTGACCAGTGGTGTGTCTCACGGTTCTGTGTTTGTATCAATGATCTGGGTGAGAATGTACATGGCATGATTAGCAAGTTTGTAGATGACACAAGAGGGGGTGGTATTGTGGATAGTGAAGATGGTTGTCAAAAATTACAGCAGGATCTTGATCGGTTGGGCAGATGGGCTGAGGAATGGTTGATGGTATTTAATACAGGATTAAATACAGATTTAATGTAGGAGTGCAGGTACATAGTTCCTTGAAAGTGGCGTCACAGGTAGATAGTGTGTTCATAAAGTGTTTCAGCACATTGGCCTTCATCAGTCACAGTATTGAGTATAGAAGTTGGGAGGTCACGTTGCGGATATATAAGACGTTGGTGATGCCACATTTGGAGTGTTGTGTTCAGTTCTGGGCACCATGTTATAGGAAATATGTTGTCAGGCTGTAAAGGGTACAGATAAGATTTACGAGGATGTTGCCAGGAATCGAGGGCCTGAGATATAGAGAGAGGGTGAGCAGGCTAGGACTTTTCATTGTAGCGCAGGAGAATGAGTGATCATATAGAGGTGTACAATATCGAGAGAGGAATAGAACGGGTAAACGCACAGAGTCTCGTCCCCAGAGTAGGGGAATCAACAACCATAGGTTTAAAGTAAGGGGGGGGGGGGGGTAGATTCAATAGGAACCTGAGAGGGAACTCTTTTACACAAAGGGTGATGGGATTACGGAACGAGCTGTAAGAAGAGGTAGTTGAGGCAGAAGTGTATAGAATTATGACAGGCATAGAACGGGTGGACAGTCAGAACCTTTCTCCCAGGGTGAAAATAATCAAAGACTCGAGGACATAGCTTTAAGGTGAGACGGGCAAAGTTTAAAGGATTTGTGCGGGGCAAGTTGTTTTCCCAGTGTGGGGAGTACCTGGGATGTGCTGCCGGGGGTGGTGGTGGAGGCAGATACGATAGTGGCATTTTAGATAGACACCTGGATATACAGGGAATGGTGGATATGGATTATGTGCAGGCAGATAAGAGCTGGTCTTCGCACCATGTTCTGCACAGACATTGTGGGCCGAATGGCCTGTTCTTGTGCTGTACTGTTCTACGTTATATTGAACCATTCATGATCTGCGCTTTAGCCGACATAACACACACCAGATAGTTTTATTGAATTGTACATCAGCCTGTACTTACCATAATACCGTTCCACATCCTCGTATCCTGCACAAAACAGATATATTTCACATTTACATTGCAACTAAAATTGGAAATAAAATAATGACAGTGGGGAGGAAGGAACAAAGAGAGGGGGGCACAGTGACGCAGCTCTTCACAGCTCTAGGGACCTGGGTTCAATCCTGAATTTGAACAGCTAGATACCAAATTGTACAGCAGAACCAAGAAGGTAATAATCTCTGGATTACTACTTGAGCCGAGAGCAAATTGGCATAGAGTTGAGGATTAGAGAGTTGAACGTGTGGATCAAAGACTGATGTGGAAGATGTGGATTTGAATCTGTGGGACATTGGCCCCAGTATTGGGGAAGGAGGGAACTGTTCCGACGGGACGGACTCCACTTGAACCCGGCTGGGACCAGACTCCACTTGAACCCGGCTGGGACCAGACTCCCCTTGAACCCGGCTGGAACCAGACTCCACCTGAACCCGGCTGGGACCAGACTCCTGGTAAACCGTATAACTAGGGCTGTAGATAGAGCTTCAAACTAAATAGTGGGGAGTGGAGAGCAACAAATTGGAAGTGTAAGGGTGGAGATAAAGGGAAAGAGAGTGCAGGAAAGCTACAGAACTCTCCAGAAATAACAGGACGGAAAGTTAAAGAAGGGATAAGAGAGTACGGTCAGGTAAAATCAGGACTGGTGTGAGAGGAGGGGAGGTGAATACAGAATTAAAGGTGTTGTATTTGAATGCGTGCAGGATAAGAAATAAAGTGGATGAGCTTGAAGCACAGTTACAGATTGGTAGGCATGATGTTGTGGGAATTACAGAGATGTGGCTGCAAGAGGATCGGAGCTGGGAGCTGAATATTCAGGGTTATACGTCCTATCGGAAAGACAGACAGGTGGGCAGAGCGGGTGAGGCAGCTCTGTTGGTAAGGAATGAAATTCAGTCCCTTGCGAGGGGTGACATGGGATCAGTAGATGTAGAGTCATTGTGGATAGAGCTGAGAAATTACAAGGGTAAAAAGACTCAAATGGGAGTTATCTACTGGCCCCCAAACAGTAACCAGGATATAGGGAATTGAACATTGAATTCTCCCAATTCTGCTAGCCCTTGCTGTCCCCTCCCCTTCATCAGCCCTCTGGTTGTCTCCTCCCCTCCCCCAGCCCTCGGGCTCCTCCTCCGCCTTTTTCCTTTTTTCCTTTCTTCTCCCCACCCCCTATCAGTCTGAAGAAGGGTTTCGGCCCGAAACGTTGCCTATTTCCTTCGCTCCATAGATGCTGCTGCACCCGCTGAGTTTCTCCAGCATTTTTGTGTACCTTCGATTTTCCAGCATCTGCAGTTCCTTCTTTAACACCAGGATATAGGGTACAAGTTACATCAGAATATACAATTGGCATGTAAGAAATGCATTACTACAGTGGTGATGGGAGATTTCAATATGCAAGAAGGTTGTTACTGAACCCCAAGAAAGGGAATTTCAAGAATGCCCCCGAGATGGATTCTTAGAGCAGCTTGTGGTGGAGCCCACCAGCAAAAGATGAAACTCTGGATTTAGTGTTGTGTAATGAACCGGATTTGACAAGGGAACTCGAGGTAAAGGAACCACTAGGAGGTAGCAACCACAATATGATAAGATTCAACCTGCAATTTGAGAGGGAGAAGGTGAAATCAGACGTGTTGGTATTGCAGTTGAGCAAAGGGGACTATGTAGGCATGAGGGAGGAGCTGGCTAAAGTTGACTGGAAAGGGATACTAGCAGGAATGAAAGTGGAACAGCAATGGCAGGAATTTCTGGAATAATTTGGAAGATGCAGGATCTTTTCATTCCAAAGAAGAAGAAAGATTCCAGGTGGAGAATGAGGCGACCGTGGCTGACAAGGGAAGTCAAGGACTGTATAAAACTAAAAGAGAAGGCGTATAACATTGCAAAGATTAGTGGGAAGCCAGAGGATTGGGAAGCTTTTAAAGAACAACAGAAGTGAACTAAAATGTCAATACGATGAGGAAAGATGAAATATGAAGGTAAGCTAGCTGGTAATATAAAAAAGGATAATAATAATAATAATAATGCATTTTATTTGCTGGCGCCTTTCTGGACACCCAAGGACACCTTACAGGACATAAAATCACAATACATTTATCAATATTAAAATCTAGTTGATTAAAAACAAAAAACAAAAAACAAAAAATACACAAAACATTTTAAGTCATTAAAATCAGGGTGAATATGGTGGAAGTTATGTCGGGTATGCTAATCTAAACAGGTGTGTTTTGAGTTGTGATTTGAATTGATCGATAGTGTCCAGGTGACGGATGGGAGGTGGGAGAGTGTTCCAGAGACGTGGGGCAGAGCAGCTGAAGGCTCTGGCACCCATGGTGCTGAGTCTAAATGTGGGGACAGTTAAAATTGCAGCTGAGGAGGAACGAAGTGACCGGGAAGGAGTGTATGGTAGCAGCAGGTCAGAGAGGTATTGGGGAGCAAGGTGGTGTAGGGCTTTGAAGGTCAGCAGTAACATCTTGTAGTTAATCCGGTGGTGCCCAGGGAGCCAGTGGAGCTGAGTGAGGATGGGTGTGATGTGGTCCGATGGATAATCTGGTGTGGGTGATGATCCGGGCTGCAGAGTTGTGAATACATTGGAGGCGATGAAGTTTATTGGAGGTGCAAGTGAGGAGGGCGTTGCAGTAATCGATGCGGGATATGACCAGAGCGTGGATGAGTACTTTTGTATTGTCTTTGGAGAGGGAGGGGCGGAGTCTGGAGATGTTGCGGAGATGAAAGTATGCAGAGCGTGTGATATTGCTGATGTGGGGGCCAAAGGAAAGTGTACTGTCCAGAATGACGCCGAGACGTTTGACATGGGAGGAGGTGGGTATGGGTGAGCCATCAACTGAAATGGTGAACGGATGGGTTTTGGAGAGTGTGGACTTTGAGCCAATTAGCATGATTTCTGTTTTATTTCCATTGAGTTTTAGAAGGTTGAGTGACATCCAGTTGCTGATAGCTTAAAGACAGGTGGTGAGGGCAGTTGGGGGAAGGGAGGTGTTTGGTTTTGTGGAGAGGTAAAGTTGTGTATCATCGGCGTAGCAGTGAAAATTGATTCCAAAGTGACGGAGAATATTGCCAAGAGGTTGAATATAGATGATAAAAAGCAGTGGCCCCAGCACCGATCCCTGAGGAACACCATGGGTGACTGTGGCAGTTGTGGATGTGACTTTATTTCCCTGGATGAACTGTTTTCTGTCGTGTAGATAGGACCTGAACCAAAGTAGTGCATTGTTGTTGATGCCGGTGGCAGATAGACGTTCCAGAAGAATTGGGTGGGAGATGGTGTCAAAGGCTGCTGTGAGGTCGAGGAGGATTAGGATGGATAAGTGGCCGGTGTCAGCTGCGAGAAGGAGATCATTTGTAATTTTTACCAAGCCTGTTTCAGTGTTGTGATTGTGGCGAAACCGGACTGAAATGGTTCATAGAGGTTATTGTTTTGAAGGTGGACTTGAAGTTGTGTCGCTACTGTCCTTTCCAGAAGTTTAGTGATCAATGGGAGGTTGGAGATGGGGCGGTAGTTATTTGGATTGTTTGGATCAGAACCTGTTTTTTTTAGAATCGGGGTGACAGAAGCTGTTTTGAGAGATGTAGGGACAGTAGCAGTTGATAGGGAGGAGTTAATTATGGACGTTATGATGGGTGAGATAGAGGGCAGACAGGATTTAACCAGGACAGTAGGGATGGGATCAAGCAAGCAGGAGGAGTTCTTGGACTTGGTGATGAGTTTAGTTATTTCTTCGACTGTTGGAAGCTGGAAAGTAGATAGGGTGGAGAGTGGGGAGTCCAGTCTGGAAGTCCAGGGTGGGCTATTGTGAGCAGAAGCTGAGAAAGAGTTCAATTGGTGATGAATGCTGGTGATTTTGGTACTGAAGAAGTCCAAAAACGTATTACACTGAGCAGTGGAGGTGAGGTGATTCGAGGTTTCAGGAGGCTTAAGTAGTTTGTTGACAGTGGAGAATAAAGTCCGTGTGTTATTTTCACTGTTGTTGATGATGTTGGAGTAGTAGGAGGATTTAGCAGCAGTCAGGGCATTTGTATATGAGAGAAGATGATCTGGATGCATTTGGTGGTGAATAGTTAGTCCAGTTTTCTTTGTAAGTCTCTCCAGACGCCGGCCCACCATTTCCATATGGCGGAGTTCAGGAGTGTACCACGGAGATGACCTGCTAAAAGAGACTGTACGGGTTTTCAGAGGAGCCAAGGAGTTTAATGAGTGGGATAAACAGTCATTGTAGTGATCAACCAGGTTAGCAATGCAGAGTGGGGGGAAGTAGGATGAAGAGAGTTACTGATTAGTCTGTTGAGGTCCACTTGATTCATGTTTTTCAGATTACGGAAGGATATGGTGCGCTTCAGATTGCGTTTAGGGAGTGGCAGGCAGATTAATATCAAAAAGGACAGTTTTATGGTCTGAAATGGGAAGCTCTGTAGATTTAAGATTGTATGGTGTCACTCCAGAGCAACAGTGGAAGACACCAGCAACGTGCCTGAAATACAAGAGAGTCAGGGGGTGGATGTTAGTGGAGTGGCTATTACTAAGGAGAAGGTCCTTGGGAAGCTGAAAGGGCTGAAGGTAGATAAGTCACCTGGACCGGATGGACTGCATCCTAAGGTTCTGAAAGAGGTGGCTTTAGAGATTGTGGAGGCATTAATACATAGATAGATACATAGCATCTGTGGTATTTCAAGAATCACTAGCCAGGAGTGGTTCCAGACATTAGAAACATCGAAACATAGAAACATAGAAAATAGGTGCAGGTGGAGGCCATTCGGCCCTTCGTGCCAGCACCGCCATTCATTGTGATCATGGCTGATCGTGCCCTATCAATAACCCGTGCCTGTCTTCTCCCCATATCCCTTGACTCCACTAGCACCTAGAGCTCTATCTAACTTTCTCTTAAATCCATCCAGTGATTTGGCCTCCACTGCCCTCTGTGGCAGGGAATTCCATAAATTTACAACTCTTAGGGAGAAAATGTTTTTTCTCACCTCAGTCTTAAATGACCTCCCCTTTTTTCTAAGACTATGGCCCTTGGTTGGTTGCCAATATTACCCCGCTGCACAAGAAGGGAGTAAAGCAGAATATTGGGAACTATAGGCCGGTTAGTCTGACTTCAATGGTTGGTAAGATATTAGAGTCCATTATAAAGGCTAAGTTTAGGGAGAACTTGGTTCATGATAAAATAGGTCAAAGTCAGCACTGTTTTGTGAAGGGGAGATCATGCATGACAAATCTGCAGAAATACTTTGCAGAAGTAAACAGCAGGACAGACAAAGGAGAGTTAGTGGATGTCGTTTATCTAGATTTTCAGAAAGCCTTTGATCAGGTGCCACACGTGAGGCTGCTCTGGAAGATGAGAGTCCATGGTATCAAAGGGCAGATACCAGCATGGATAGCAGGTTGGCTGGATGGCAGAAGGCAAAGTGGCAATAAAGGTGGTTATTTCTGGTTGGCTGCCAGTGACTAGCGGAGTTCTGTGGGGGTCGGTACTGGGGCCGCTACTCTTCACGTTGTGTATTACTGATTTGGATGAGGGGATAGAAGGCTTTGTGGCCAAGTTTGCGGATGATACGGTAATAGGTGGAAGGGCAGGTAGTGTAGAGCAAGCAGGGACTCTACAGAAGGACTTGGACAGGTCGGGAGAGTGGGCAGAGAAGTGGCAGATGGAATTAAAGATGCAGACTATTTTCTAAATGGGGAGAGAATCCAGAAATCGGAGGTGCAAAGCGACTTGGGAGCTGGTACAGGATTCCCTCAAAGTTAATCTGCAAGTCGAATCAGTAGTAAAGTAAGCAAAACGCAATGCTCGCATTTATTTCAAGAGGGCTAGAATACAAAATTAGGGATGTAATGCTTGGGATCTATAAAGCATTGGTCAGGCCGCATTTCAGAATCAGAATCAGAATCACAATTTATTCGCCAAGAATGTTTTGCAACATACGAGGAATTTCATTTGGAGTATTGTGAGCAATTTTGGGCACCATATCAGAGGAAGGATGTGCTGGCTCTGGGGATGGTCCAGATGAATTTACAAGAATAATCCCAGGAATGAGAAGGTTAACCTATGATGAGCATTTGGCGGCACTGGGCTTATACTCGCTGGAGTTTAGAAGAATGAGGGGGGACCTCATTGAAACTTATAGAATAGCGAAAGCCTTGGATAGAGTGGATGTGGTGAGGATGTTTCCATTAGTGGGAGAGTCTAGGACTAGAGGTCATAGCCTCAGAATGAAAGGGTGGTCCTTTAGGAAAGAGATGAGGAGGAATTTCTTTAGTCAGAGGGTGGTGAATCTGTGGAATTCATAGCCACAGACGGCTGTGGAGGTGAAGTCAATGGGTATTTCTACGGCAGAGATAGATAGATTCTTAATTACAGGTATCAGGGGTTATGAGGAGAAGGCAGGAGAATGGGTTAGTAGGAAGCAATAGATCAGCCATGATTGAATGGCGGAGTAGATATGTTGGGCTGAATGGCCTAATTCTGCTCCAATCACCTTTGACCATGCGACCTTAAGACCTGACCTTGGAGATTTGTGGGGTGCACATACTCCCTGTGAGTCTGTGGGTTTCATGTGGGTGCTGTGTCCCCCCCCCCCCACATCCCAAAGACCCGGAGTTTGCTTATCTTTTACTCACCCAGATCGGAACCGGAGCAGATTCTCAGCCACTCGTTGTATCCCAAGGCCCGAAGTAAGGATAAAGTTTCTCCGTGAATGTATTCCCAGTGAAGGTGTAGAGATGGGACTTGGTGTCCGCTTCGTAAATGAAACTGTCCCGGACTCGTAACTGAGATAAACTCCCACCCTCCCGGGGAAGGGACGGGCGGGGAGAGGGGATGGAGGGGAGGTGACTTCAACAAACTCGTCATCCCACCGCCAGATGCTCCAGACTCCAGTCTCCGGGGTCAGTGCGACCCATCCCCTTCCTCTCCACAGACTCTGCGGCGACTCCCAGACCCCAGCGCCGACTCCCCGCCACCTCCACCTCCCAGTAATGTCTCCCCGATGTGAATCCTCCGATCCCAGCACACACGCCCGGGCTGTAAACCTCTTCCCGGTGTCAGGGAGACTCCTCTCGGTCTCGGTCCGTCTCACCCTCTTCCCATCCTCAGACACCTCGAGCAGCGGATGCGCTGTTTCCACATCCAGGGTGACGGAGACTGGGGGGAGAAGCAGAGAATCAGAGAGTCAGTCCCCGGGGGTCGGGGGGAGACTCGGGCAGCAGCGGCCCCGGGACCGGGAGAGAGGCCGCTCGGCCTCAGGCACAGGCGGGCGGACAACTGGACGATATCCCGGCGTTTTCCCGCCCGCCAACATCCCATGGACAAAAACATGTTTCCCGGAGTTTCCTAATTGGGCTGGAAGTGGGTGAACGGTGAGAAATAAAAACAAACTGCTGGAGGAAGTCTGCGGGTCAGGCAACACATGTGTAAGGAAATGACAGAACACATCTAGGGTCTGGACACTTCTTCATTCTCATGTTTCCCTCTGCTCCTCCGTAGAAAGAGACAGGGGAAGGGGTGCAGCAAAATACTTTACATATGTGTGTGTTTGTACCTACATACATACACACACACACACACACATATATACACACACATATATATACACACACACGTATACACATACACACACTCATTCACACACATACACACTCATTCACACACAAACATACACACACTCATTCACGCACACACACATACGCACACACACATACGCACACATTCACACACACACACTCATACACATACATACACACACACACACACATATACACACACACACTCATTCACACACACTCATTCACGCACACACACATACATACACACACACACACACATATACACACACACACTCATTCACACACACACTCATTCACACACACACACACACACTCATTCACACACACACACACACTCATTCACACTCATACGCACACAGACACTGTGATGAATATTCACTTTCCAAGCCAAAGGCTTGTTCCCTTCTCTGGCCCAAATGCTTTTTGCTGAACTCAGATTTTTAGCACAGCAACTGTGCAGGGTTCAAGATGTTTGTTGTTCAGTAAGTTAGGAATCTAAGTAAGTAAGTATATTGGCCAAGTATTCACATACAAGGAATTTGCCTTGGTGCTCCACCCACAAGTAACAACATGACCTACAGTGACAGTTATGAATGACTCAGAAAACACTAAACATTAATAATAATAAAACATAATTGATCAAGCATGTGAACCAATATAATACCAGATCAAAGGGAGGCTACACATTGTTGGTTATTGAGTAGAGCAACTACTCGTGGATAAAAACTGTTTTTTATGTCTGGCTGTGGCAGCTTTGACAGTCCGCAGTTGCCTTCCAGAGGGAAGTGATTCAAAGAGTTTGTGGCCAGGGTGAGAGGGGTCAGAGATGATCTTGTCCGCTCGCTTCCTGGCCCTTGCAATGTACAGTTCATCAATGGAGGGATGGTTGCAGCCAACAACCTTCTCAGCTGATCGGACGATTCGCTGCAGCCTCCGGATGTCGTGCTTGGTGGCTGAGCCAAACCAGACCATGATGGAGAAGGTGAGAACAGACTCTTCGATGGCCATGTAGAATTGGACCATCATTGCCTGTGGGAGATTGTGCTTCCTCAGCTGCCGTAGGAAGTACATCGTCTGTTGTGCTTTTTTGACTGTGGAGTCGATGATAGCCCCCCACTTAAGGTCCTTGG
>JAXLNO010004250.1:212163-217163 GCA_038087875.1 Malacoraja senta
GTTGTGTATTACTGATTTGGATGAGGGGATAGAAGGCTTTGTGGCCAAGTTTGCGGATGATACGGTAATAGGTGGAAGGGCAGGTAGTGTAGAGCAAGCAGGGACTCTACAGAAGGACTTGGACAGGTCTCGAGTGGGCAGAGAAGTGGCAGATGGAATTAAAGATGCAGACTATTTTCTAAATGGGGAGAGAATCCAGAAATCGGAGGTGCAAAGTGACTTGGGAGCTGGTACAGGATTCCCTCAAAGTTAATCTGCAAGTCGAATCAGTATTAAAGTAAGCAAACGCAATGCTCGCATTTATTTCAAGAGGGCTAGAATACAAAATTAGGGATGTAATGCTTGGGATCTATAAAGCATTGGTCAGGCCGCATTTCAGAATCAGAATTCAGAATCACAATTTATTCGCCAAGAATGTTTTGCAACATACGAGGAATTTCATTTGGAGTATTGTGAGCAATTTTGGGGCACCATATCAGAGGAAGGATGTGCTGGCTCTGGGGATGGTCCAGATGAATTTACAAGAATAATCCCAGGAATGAGAAGGTTAACCTATGATGAGCATTTGGCGGCACTGGGCTTATACTCGCTGGAGTTTAGAAGAATGAGGGGGGACCTCATTGAAAGTTATAGAATAGCGAAAGCCTTGGATAGAGTGGATGTGGTGAGGATGTTTCCATTAGTGGGAGAGTCTAGGACTAGAGGTCATAGCCTCAGAATGAAAGGGTGGTCCTTTAGGAAAGAGATGAGGAGGAATTTCTTTAGTCAGAGGGTGGTGAATCTGTGGAATTCATAGCCACAGACGGCTGTGGAGGTGAAGTCAATGGGTATTTCTACGGCAGAGATAGATAGATTCTTAATTACAGGTATCAGGGGTTATGAGGAGAAGGCAGGAGAATGGGTTAGTAGGAAGCAATAGATCAGCCATGATTGAATGGCGGAGTAGATATGTTGGGCTGAATGGCCTAATTCTGCTCCAATCACCTTTGACCATGCGACCTTAAGACCTGACCTTGGAGATTTGTGGGGTGCACATACTCCCTGTGAGTCTGTGGGTTTCATGTGGGTGCTGTGCCCCCCCCCCACATCCCAAAGACCCGGAGTTTGCTTATCTTTTACTCACCCAGATCGGAACCGGAGCAGATTCTCAGCCACTCGTTGGTATCCCAAGGCCCGAAGTAAGGATAAAGTTTCTCCGTGAATGTATTCCCAGTGAAGGTGCAGAGATGGGACTTGGTGTCCGCGTCGTAAAATGAAACTGTCCCGGACTCGTAACTGAGATAAACTCCCACCCACCCACCCAGACGGCTGTGGAGGTGAAGTCAATGGGTATTTCTATGGCAGAGATAGATAGATTCTTAATTACAGGTATCAGGGGTTATGAGAAGGCAGGAGAATGGGGTTTAGTAAGTAAGTAAGTAACATTTATTTATATAGCACATTTTCCAATTGATTTGAATCAAAAGCCAAAGTGCTTTACAGTGAACTATCCATATAAATAATAGATAGAAAAAATGACAACACACTATGAGATTTTACACAAACACGAACATCCCCCCACAGTAGAATCTACACTCTCCACTGTGAGGGAAGGCACTAAAATGTCCATTCCTCCTCCTCCTCCTCCTAGTCCACCCGAGGACGTGGCCAGTTTGAGGCCACTGCAGCCAGTCGCCGCAACGGCAGCCCGATGTTGTTTGCCCACCCGCATCAGGTGGAAAAGTCCTCAGCAGCTTGGAAATGTCTGGAGCGGCCGCTCCTTCCCCAGAGACTGCGACGCCCGCGGACTTCAGGCCGCGCCGGTTGGAGCCTCGACTCCGCGGTGCTTCCGATCCAGCGCCGCCCGCCCGCCCGCGGCGGGATGCCCTCAAACCGCAGACCACAGACCGCAGACCGCAGACCGCAGCTGCTCGATGTTGGCGGTCGGCGGTCACACACAACACTCCGGAGCGGCGACCCGGCAAGGCATCGCCCGCTCCTTGTTGGTGTCCCAGCGCTGCGCCGCCGAAGCTGTGGTCCCCGGCAGGAAACGCTGCTCCAGCCCGATGGAAGGCCGCATGGGGTGATCGGAGATGCGACCTGGAGGAAAACCGCATCTCCGACCAGGTAGGACTGGGGTTAAAACAGTTCCCCCACCCCCCACATAGAAAGAATAGACTCCAAAAAAATAAATGTTTAGACAATAAGAGAGTTAGAGGACGGACTGCAGGCAGGCGGCCATACAAACGGTGCCCACTCCTGCACATCCACCATCTTGGAAGGGGAAGTAATCCGCCATCTTAGTAGGAAGCAATAGATCCGCCATGATTGAATGGCAGAGTAGATATGTTGGGCTGAATGGCCTAATTCTGCTCCAATCACCTTTGACCATGCGACCTTAAGACCTGACCTTGGAGATTTGTGGGGTGCACATACTCCCTGTGAGTCTGTGGGTTTCATGTGGGTTCTGTGTGTGTCCCCACCCCCACACACACACAGACCCGGAGTTTGCTTATCTTTACTCACCCAGAGCGGAACCGGAGCAGATTCTCATCCACTTGTCTTCATCCGAAGGCCAGAAGAAAGGATAAAGTTTCTCCGTGAATTTATTCCCAGTGAAGGTGTAGAGATGGGACTTGGTGTCGCGTCGTAAAATGAAACTGACCCAGACTCGTAACTGAGATAAACTCCCACCGTCCTGGGGATGGGACGGCGGGGAGAGGGGATGAAGGGGAGGTGACTGCAACAAACTTGTCATCTCGCCGCCTGATGCTCCAGACTCCAGTCTCCGGGGTCGGTGTGACCGGTCCCTTCCTCTCCACAGACTCTGCGGCGACTCCCAGACACCACTCACTCCCCGCCACCTCCACCTCCCAGCAATGTCTCCCGATGTGAATCCCTCCGATCCCAGCACACACGCCCAGCCTGTAAACCTCTTCCCGGTGTCAGGGAGACTCCTCACGGTCCCGGTCCGTCTCACCCTCTTCCGATCCTCAGACACCTCGAGCCGCGGATGCGCTGTTTCCACATCGAGGGTGACGTAGACTGGGGGGGAGAAGCAGAGAATCAGAGAGTAGTCCCCGGGGGTCGGGGGGAGACTCGGGCAGCAGCGGCCCCCGGGACCGGGGGAGAGGCCGCTCGGCCTCAGGCACAGGCGGGCGGACAACTGGACGATATCCCGGCGTTTTCCCGCCCACCAACATCCCATGGACAAAAATATGTTTCCCGGAGTTTCCTAATTGGGGTGGAAGTGGACGGGAAGCGGGTGAACGGTGAGAAATAAAAACAAACTGCTGGAGGAAGTCCGCGGGTCAGGCAACACATGTGTAAGGAAATGACAGAACATGTCTAGGGTCTGGACACTTCTTCATTCTCATGTTTCCCTCTGCTCCCTCCGTAGAAAGAGACAGGGGAAGGGGTGCAGCAAAATACTTCACTCTATGAGTGTGTGAGAATGTGTGTGTGTCTGTGAGTATGTGTGTGAGCGTGTGTTAGTCTGTGTGTGTGTGTTAAACAGTCTGTGTGTGAATGAGTGTGTGTCTGTGATTGTGCGAGTGTGTGTATGAGAGTGAGTGTGTGTTAGTGTGTGTGAGAGTGACATATGAGTGTGTGTTAGTGTGTATGTGAGAATGTGTGTATGAGTGAGTGTGTGTTGTGTGTTTCAGAGTGTGTGAGTGTGTGCATGTCTGTGTGTGTGTCTCGGTACATATAGAAACATAGAACCATAGAAAATAGGTGCAGGAGTAGGCCATTCGGCCCTTCGAGCCTGCACCGCCATTCAATATGATCATGGCTGATCATCCAACTCAGTATCCTGTAGCTGCCTTCTCTCCATACCTCCTGATCCCTTTAGCCACAAGGGCCACATCTAACTTCCTCTTAAATATAGCCAATGAACTGGCCTCAACTACATTCTGTGGCAGAGAATTCCAGAGATTCACCACTCTCTGTGTGAAAAATGTGTTTCTCATCTCAGTCTTAAAAGATTTCCCCTTTATCCTTAAACTGTGACCCCTTGTTCTGGACTTCCCGAACATCGGGAATAATCTTCCTGCATCTAGCCTGTCCAACCCCTTAAGAATTTTGTAAGTTTCTATAAGACCCCCCCTCAATCTTCTAAATTCTAGCGAGTACAAGCCGAGTCTATCCAGTCTTTCTTCATATGAAAGTCCTGACATCCCAGGAATCAGTCTGGTGAACCTTCTCTGTACTCCCTCTATGGCAAGAATGTCTTTCCTCAGATTAGGAGACCAAAACTGTATGCAATACTCCAGGTGTGGTCTCACCAAGACCCTGTACAACTGCAGTAGAACCTCCCTGCTCCTATACTCAAATCCTTTTGCTATGAATATACATTTATTTACGTGGCAAAAGTTGTAATGCTCGCACAGGGCGTGTATAAATTGGGCAGAGCAGGTGTGTGAGTGAGTGTGTCTTTTACTGTGTGTGTGTTAGAGTGTATGTGTGTATGAGTGTGTGTGTGTGTGTGTGTGTGTGTGTGTGCGTGAAAGTATGTGTTTATGAGAGTGCATGTGTGTGTGTGTGTGTTAGAGTGTGTGAGTGTGTGCTTGTCTGTAGGTGTGTCAGTGAGTAGCTGTGTGTACATACACACACGTACATATATTTACAGGGCAAAGCTCGTAATTCTCTCTCAGTGCGTGTATAAATTGGGCAGAGCAGCATCTGTGTAGAGGTGAGGGGAGGTGGTGGAGCAAAACAGGTGGGTTCAGGTGAGGGGAGGTGGTGGAGTAACACAGGTGGGTTCAGGTGAGTGGAGGTGGTGGAGCAAGACAGGTGGGTTCAGGTGAGGCGGGGGGAGATTGTAGAACGACCAAGTGGGGAAGAGAAGGGTGGAGACAGGAACCGAGGCTGGAGGTGATGAGCTGAAGACAAAGGGATGAGAATGATGGATCTGATAAGAATTGAAGGTGTGGCGAGTAGATAGTGTGTTCATAAAGTGTTTCAGCACATTGGCCTTCATCAGTCACAGTATTGAGTATAGAAGTTGGGAGGTCACGTTG
>JAXLNO010004250.1:222163-244361 GCA_038087875.1 Malacoraja senta
CTCCACTGCCTGCTGTACCTGCATGATTACTTTCAGTGACTGATGTGTCAGACTGGTTGGAGAACTCGGAAGGTGGGAGGGGGTGGGGGGGGGGGGGGTGGAGAGAGAGGGAAAGCAAGGGTTACTTGAAGTAACAGATGTCAATATTGTAAGCTGCCCAAACGAAAGATGAGATGCTGTTCCTCCAATTTGCGCCATGCTTCACTCTGGAGATGGAGGAGGCTCAGAACAGAAAGGTCAGTGTGGGAATGGGAGGGGGAGTTAAAGTTTTTAACAACAGGAAATCAGATATGTCTAGACTGACTAACATGCGTGGGTTTTTTCCGAGATCTTCGGTTTCCTCCCACACTCCAAAGACGTACAGGTTTGTAGGTTAATTGGCCTGGTAAATGTAAAAAGTGTCCCCAGTGGGTATCGGATAGTGTTAAGGTGCGGGGATCGCTGGTATTTGGGAGTGGGAGAAAACTGGTGCACCGGAGAAAACCCACGCGGTCACAGGGAGAAGGTACAAACTCCATACAATCAGCATCCGTAGTCAGGATTGAACCGGGTCTCTAGCGCTGTAAGGCAGCAACTCTACTGCTGCGCCACAGTGCCACCCTCGAATCTCCTTGTCCCGGCACTAATCTTATCTGCCTGTGTCTGTAACAAGTAGAAACAACTTGCCCACACCGGCTAATATGACCCAGCTACACTAGTACTACCTGCATTTGGTCCATATCCCTCCAAACCTGTCATATCCATGTACTGGTTCTGGTTCTTAAATGTAGCGATAGTCCCAGCCTCAACTACCCCCTCTGACAGCTTCTACCATACACCCACCACCCTTTGTGTGAAAAAGATTTCCCCTCAGATTTCAATTAATTATTTCCCCCTTCACCTTCACCTCTGGTGCTCGATTCACCTGCTCTGGGCAAGAGACTCTGTGCAGATGAGTTCATTTATAACACGGCTGCTGGTTTTCTGGGCGTTTGCCTCTACCGGGTCTATTCCTCTCATGATTTTGTACACCTCTATAAGATCAACTCATGTCCTCCTGCGCTCCAAGGAATAGAGTCCCAGCCTATGTAACCTTCCCTTATAGCTCAGACCTTCTAGTCCTGGCAACATCATCATCGTTAATCTTCCCTGTACCTTTTCCAGCTTGACAACATATTTCCCATAACATGCACCTGTACTCCTAGACCCTTCTGTTCTACAACATCTCCGGAGGGAAGAGCCCTGCCATTCACTGTGTAGGTCCTGCCCATGTTACACTTCCCAAAATGCAACACCTCACATTTCTCTGTACTAAATTCCATCAACCATTCCTCAGCCCACCTGGCCAATCGATCCGGATCCTGCAATGTTTCACAACCATCTTCACTATCTGCAAAACCACCCACTTCTGTAGCATCAACAAACTTGCTAACATTGCCATGTATATTCTCATCCAATCATTGATGTAGATGACAAACAGTAACGGGCCCAGCACCGAACCCTGAGGCACTCCAGTAGTCACAGGCCTCCAGTCTGAGAAGCAACCTTCCACCATCGCCCTCTGCTTCCATCCATGAAGCCAATTTGTTTTCCATTCCGCTATCGCTCCTTGGATCCCATGCGATCTAACGTTCCAGAGCAGCCGACCATGCGGGCGGGATGTGTCAAACTACGGAGGTGTGATCAGATCTAACCTTTGTGTGGATGCTAAATTGGGTACAAACTATAAACGGTCCATAAACTTTCTGAATACAATAACGCGGCACCATATCTTGCTCTCACCTTTAATCATTTTATCTTCTTTTCTGTGCAACATTATATCGAAAGCAGCAGCCATAACCACGAGGGCAGCAAACGCCCAGAAAACCAGCAGCCAAGGGTTGGTTTTAGGAAAGAACTCATCTACACAGGTGAATGAAAATAGATCAGTAACAGCAACAGGAAGGAACTGCAGATGCTGGTTTATACCGAAGATAGACACAAAATGCTGGAGTGACTCAGCGGGTCAGGCAGCATCTCCGCAGGGAAGAAAGTCAGATTCAGATTTTTCATGGCCACTACTACAGCACCACAGACTTGGGGAACTTATTCTACACATTTAATCCTCGTTTATACACAGTAATCTCAATGTCGATCTAATGGAGATTACACTGGTGAATTAAATCATTGGCTATGAGTGTTTATATTGATGTCGTGCCTTGAGAAAGAAGGCATGAACTTTCCAAGGTGGTCAATGTGTCAGGTCATGTTAAAGTGTTTGGTGTATGGACAGTTAGATATCAGTGGCAGCACAAAGTGGAGAAGTGGCCATAGACCTGGACACAGATGTGATGGAGGAGGGTGGAGAGTAGACAGTGGACAAGTATGGTCGCAGATAAAATGTGTAGGAAGCAACTACAGATGATGATTTATTCACAACATGCTGGAGTATCTCAGCGGGTCAAGCAGCATCTCTGAAGAAGGGTTCCGACCCAAAACGTCACCCATCCATTTTCACCAGAGATGCTGCCTGACCCGCTGAATAATTCCAGCACTTTGTGTCTATTTCTGGTCTCCGATAGTTCTCCAGCGAGAGACCCTCTGGGCTCCAACAAGAAAAGCTGCGCCTTGGGAATGAGACCACAGCAGCACAGTGCTGGTGGGTCTACGCGAACGTTAATGCCTTTAGCGGAGTGAAAGTTAGTTCAGAACTCGCTTTTGTGGAATGATTTCCAGCTTTTCACGTACCTGATATCTGGAGATGGGCCTCTCGTGTTTTCCCCAATGACCTACTTCGTATGTAACAGGAATACCTGTTTACAGAATCACTTGTGACATCGATGTGACTGTGGACAGTGATCAGCCCGCTGGAATCCTCAGTGAACAGAGTGTCAGACCGCACTGTCACATCTTGTCCATTCCCATCCAGCCACCGTATCTCCGGCTTGGGAAACCATCCATCCGACTTACACACCACACGTACTCCTTGCGTGGTGCTTTCCTCCAAGCGGATCCAGGGCAGGAGGCCAAATCCTGCAATTGGGGTGTAATCGGTAAACACGACTGTTACACATGTATCTCACCAGGAAAAGGCTTTCCGTGTGCTGGGTCAGTGAGCAGCAGATGACACCGGGGCCTGAAGAGCCACAGAAAGAGCAGCGGTGGGAACTCCAACGATCGTTGGTTGGGTCACCGGGTACCGCCACGTTACCGCCCCATCACCTCGTTGTCACCTTCCCCTTCAGCTAACAATGATCCGTTCTACATTCTCCTTGAACCGCGTCCCCTTTGATTTATCTTTTTCACACCTTACCCTTCCATATCTCTAGACTCCCTCTCCCATGATTCCCAGTCTGAAGATGGGTCTCGACCCGAAAAGTCACCCATTCCTTCTCTCCACACATGCTGCCTGTCCCACTGAGTTACTCCAGCATTTTATGTCTACCTTCACTGTAAACCTACATCTGCAGTTCCTTCCTACACACAACCTCTCCATTGCCATTCCGTTCCAGGCCATGTCACTCCCAGCCTGTGCCGAGGCAGCGGTCTGCATTGTCAGTAACCCTTGAACTTCCCAGTAAAATCCCAGTCTGAGGGGCCGCTTATTGACATTCCCGGTGTAAACCCTGGTGTGAACTATGTGCCTCCAGAGGGACTCACCTTCAACCTGCAGCCGCAGCGCCTCCTGCTGATGGGACGTGGGGGTGCTGATGGAACATGTGTAGATTCCAGCATCTGATACTTTGACCCTCTTCAGTTTAAGCGATGCGTTTCCACGGGGAAACTCTTCCCGAAAGAGTTCCGTCCTCCCTCGATAAGCCCCGTCCTGCACCTCAGGTCGGTCCTGGCCGCCGGTGTATAAATGTACCGGTGACCCCGGGCTCGTTGTAAACCATCGAACCTCCAGAGCGTCCAGTGATGTATCCGGTACCTTCTGACATTCCAATAGGGCATCTTCACCCACCATGGCCACCACCGGATAGTCCGGCACAATCACATAGAACTCCTCTGGAAAATACAATGGTTGGGGGGAGGGACTCAAATAGAGAAAGCTAGTAGACAATGTGGGAGGCAGGAGGCAGAGAAGGGAAGCACTAGGACCCAAAATGTAGGGGAGAAAGAAGAAAAAGATAATAAACAGCGAATGGGAGGTGGGGGGTTTCTTAAATGTGTATATTTTAATGCTAGGAGCATTGTAAGAAAGGTGGATAAGCTTGGAGCCTGGATTGACACCTGGAAGTATGATGTTGTGGCGATCAGTGAAACATGGTTGCAGGAGGGCTGTGATTTGGAAACTAAATATTCCAGGATTTCGTTGCTTCAGGTGTAATAGAATTGGAGGGGCAAGAGGTGGGGGTGTTGCATTGCTTGTCAGGGAAGATATTACAGCATTGCTTTGGCAGGATAGATTAGAGGGCTCGTCTAAGAAGGCTATTTGGGTGGAACTGAGAAATGGGAAAGGTGTAGCAACACTTATAGGGGTGTATTATAGACCGCCCAATGGGGAGCGAGAATTGGAAGAGCAAATATGTAAGGAGATAGCAGATATTAGTAGTAAGTACAAGGTAGTGATTGTGGGAGATTTCACTTTTCCACACATAGACTGGGAAACACATTCTGTAAAAGGGCTGGATGGTTTGGAGTTTGTAAAATGTGTGCAGGATAGTTTTTTGCAGCAATACATAGAGGTACCTACTAGAGAAGGGGCAGTACTGGACCTCCTGTTAGGAAATGAGACAGGGCAGGTGACGGAGATATGCGTTGGGGAGCACTTCGGGTCCAGTGATCACAATACCATTAGTTTCAATATAATTATGGAGAGGGTCAGAACTGGACCTGGGGTTGAGATTTTTGATTGGAGAAAGGCTAACTTTGAAGAGATGCGAAAGGATTTAAAAGGAGTGAATTGGTACATTTTGTTTTATGGGAAGGTTGTAGATTGAAATGGAGGACATTTAAAGGTGACATTTTAAGAGTACAGAATCTTTATGTCCCTGTTCGGTTGAAAGGAAATAGTAAAAATTGGAAAGAGCCATGGTTTTCAAGGGAAATTGGACACTTGGTTCGGAAAAAGAGAGAGATCTACAATAATTATAGGCAGCATGGAGTAAATGAGGTGCTTGAGGAGTATAAAGAATGTAAAATGAATCTTAAGAAAGAAATTAGAAAAGCTAAAAGAAGATATGAGGTTGCTTTGGCAACTAAGGTGAAAGTAAATCCAAAGGGTTTCTACAGCTGTATTAATAGCAAAAGGATAACAAGGAATAAAATTGGTCCATTCAAGAGTCAGAGTAGACAGCTATCTGCAGAGCCAAAAGAGATGGGGGAGATATTGAACAATTTCTTTTCTTCGGTATTCACGAAGGAGAAGGATATGGAATTATGTGAGGTAAGGGAAACAAGTAGGGTAGCTATGGAAACTATGAGATTCAAAGAAGAGGAAGTACTGACACTTTTGAAAAATATGAAAACGGATAAGTCTCCAGGTCCTGACAGGATATTCCCGAGGACATTGAGGGAAGTTAGTGTAGAAATAGCAGGGGCTATGACAGAAATATTTCAAATGTCATTAGAAACGGGAATAGTGCCGGAGGATTGGCGTACTGCGCATGTTGTTCCATTGTTTAAAAAGGGTTCTAAGAGTAAACCTAGCAGTTATAGACCTGGTAGTTTGACGTCAGTGGTGGGCAAATTAATGGAAAGGATACTTAGAGATAATATATATAAGCATCTGGATAAACAGGGTCTGATTAGGAACAGTCAACATGGATTTGTGCCTGGAAGGTCATGTTTGACTAATCTTCTTGAATTTTTCAAAGAGGTTACATGGGAAATTGATGAGGGTAAAGCAGTGGATGTTGTCTATATGGACTTCAGTAAGGCCTTTGATAAGGTTCCTCATGGAAGGTTGATTAAGAAGGTTCAATTGTTGGGTATTAATGGTGGAGTAGCAAGATGGATTCAACAGTGGCTGAATGGGAGATGCCAGAGAGTAATGGTGGATGGCTGTTTGTCAGGTTGGAGGCCGGTGACTAGTGGGGTGCCTCAGGGGTCTGTGTTGGGTCCACTGTTGTTTGTCATGTACATCAATGATCTGGACGATGGAGTGGAAAATTGGATTAGTAAGTATGCAGATGATACTAAGATAGGTGGTGTTGTGGATAATGAAGTCGTTTTTCAAAGTCTACAGAGAGATTTAGGCCATTAGGAAGAGTGGCTGAAAGATGGCAGATGGAGTTTAATGCTGATAAGTGTGAGGTGCTACATCATGGCAGGACAAATCAAAATAGGACGTACATGGTAAATGGTGGCGAATTGAGGAATGCAGTTGAACAGAGGGATCTAGGAATAACTGTGCATAGTTCCCTGAAGGTGGAATCTCATGTAGATAGGGTGGTAAAGAAAGCTTTTGTTGTGCTGGCCTTTATAAATCAGATCATTGAATATAGAAGTTGGGATGTAATGTTAAAATTGTACAAGGCATTGGTGAGGCCAATTCTGGAGTATGGTGTACAATTTTGGTCACCTAATTATAGGAAGGATGTCAACAAAATAGAGAGAGTACAGAGGAGATTTACTAGAATGTTGCCTGGGTTTCAGCAACTAAGTTACAGAGAAAGGTTGAACAAGTTAGGTCTTTATTCTTTGGAGCGCAGAAGGTTAAGGGGGGACTTGATAGAGCTCTTTAAAATGATGAGAGGGATAGACAGAGTTGATGTGGATAAGCTATTTCCATTGAGAGTAGGGAAGATTCAAACAAGAGGACATGACTTGAGAATTAAGGGACAGAAGTTTAGGGGTAACATTAGGGGGAACTTCTTTACTCAGAGAGTGGTAGCTGTGTGGAATGAGCTTCCAGTGGAAGTGGTGGAGACAGGTTTGATTTTATCATTTAAAAATCAATTGGATAGGTATATGGACGAGAAAGGAATGGAGGGTTATGGTCTGAGTGCAGGTAGATGGGACTTGGGGAGAATAAGTGTTCAGCACGGACTAGAAGGGACCGAGATGGCCTGTTTCCGTGTTGTAATTGTTATATGGTTAAGCTTCAGAATATTTGTGGAATCTTTCGTGCTGGCGTTTTAAAGAAAGCAAATGTGATTATTTTGTTATAGTTTGGAACTCTTCCAAATATCATTGGTCTGGATACATTGCTCATATGAAAGATTCAATGCATAATGAACGCTGCTGCATTTATTTTCGACCTGAAACGTCACCTATCCCTCTGCCTGACCCAGTGAGTTGTTCTAGCATTTTGTGTCTGCCTTCGGCATAAACTAGCCTCTGCAGTTCAATAGCCACATATTCTTGTGTACTTTCCTTTCCCACCAATTAAACAGGTCAGGGGTACACCGAACACACTGCCTTCACTCTCCCGCACACTAAGGAATCCAGCAAGTTGAAAAATATCCTTTAAAGAAACAAATCTGCTGCCCTTCCCCAGTCTGTGACTCCATGTAATCCCCAGACACACAGCAATGTTGTACACTTTGATCCACAATCTGAAATGCCCCCCACCCTCGTCAACATGGTTCAGAGGCAATTGGAGATGGGCATTAAATGCTGGCATTGCCAGTAATGCCATTTCAGAGTGGAAATTGTTTAAACACCGATTCACGTTTAAACACAATTGTGATTCGAATGCAGCCACAAACACTGAACAAGAAACTTTACTGGATTCACTTCAAATCATTCATGACTTTGCAAACCCAATAAAAGCCGGACTTCTCCTCCACTTGAGAGTCACTTCAGTAGCAGAGCTCACAATATGAGCTGACACTTCAGTGGAGGGTTGACCCGGTGTTGTACCGTTGCAGGTGGGGTCTGGTCCAAGATACTCTGAAGTCCTAGAAACTCCAGCACTTGTGGTAGAATGGAACAGCTCAGAACATTCTTTAATGAGGAAGTTCTCCCAGTGTCCCGGTCAACATTCCCCCACCAACACACAGACTCTCTAAACATGAGTGTCTGTGCGACTGTTGCTGACTACAAATTGCAGACAGGTTTGCATGGACAGTTAGATTATCTTTCCTTGAAGACAATTTGAATCTGTTAACTGAAGATTCACACAGGATATTGAGAACTGGGTAACCCAGATAAGAACTGATCATCAGTGTGATGTGAGGTTTCAATATTTAGGAGAGAAATGGTGAATTGGGAGACAAGCAGTCTCTTCCCAGCTTTAAGTGCTGGAACTGTGGTGATAATGAGAGGAAAGAACCCCGTGGATGGTGGAAATCTGAAAGGGGAAATGCCAGCTAGTGTGTGAATGGCAAGTACAGGCCTGATGTGTCCACACTCTGCAGTAACACACGCCACATGGAGCTGTGTAGTAGAGGCTGCTGAATGCCATGGAAACAGACAGTACAATAATGTAAATAGACCCTTCATGGAGAGAGCAGATTGGGAGAGGTAGGAAAATGGTTGGTGCGTCTGTTCAATTGGAAATGGCCAGCCCATAATTAGAGTCATAGTCGTAGAGTGATACAGTGTGGAAACAGGTCATTCGGCCCAACTTGTCCACACCGGCCAACATGTCCCAGCTACACTAGTCCCACCTGCCCACCTTTGGTCCATATCAAGTCAAGTTTATTCGTCACATACACATACGAGATGTGCAGTGAAATGAAACGTGGCAATGGTCGCGGACTTTGTGTAAAAAACAAACAAACAAACAACTACAAACAGAATGGAATAGAATCACATATTCCTTTACATATTAAATATTGTGGGCGGAAGGATAAAGGGAAAAAAATGGGGGGAAAAACAGCAATTAAAAAAACCCAGTAGAGTGGTCCCTGGTGAGATAGGAGTTCACAGTCCTTATGGCCTCTGGGAAGAAACTCCTTCTCATCCTCTCTGTTCTCACAGCATGGCAACGGAGGCGTTTGTAGCAGCTGGAACAGTCTGTTGCTGGGGTTGTGGGGTCTCCCATGATCTTGTTGCCTCTGGATCTGCACCTCCTGATGTATAGTTCCTGCAGGGGGGGCGAGTGTAGTTCCCATAGTACGTTCGGCCGAACTCATTACGCTCTGCAGAGCCTTCTTGTCCTGGGCAGAGCTGTTCCCAAACCAGATTGTAATGTTTCCGGACAAGATGCTTTCCACAGCCGCTGAGTAGAAGCACTGGAGGATCCTCAGAGACACTCTGAATTTCCTCAATTGCCTGAGGTGGTAAAGGCGCTGCCTTGCCTTACTCACCAGTGCTGCAGCGTGTGATGTCCATGTCGGATCCTCTGAGATATGGACTCCCAGGTATTTAAAGCAGCTCACCCTATCCACAGTATCCCCATTTATCCTCAATGGTGTGTACGTCCTCGGATGATGTGCCCTCCTAAAGTCCACGATCAGCTCCTTAGTTTTTTTGATGTTCAAGAGGAGGCTGTTGTCCTGACACCAGAGTGCCAGATCAGCCACCTCCTCCCGGTAGGCCTTCTCATCATTATCGGAGATCAGGCCCACCACCACAGTGTCATCAGCAAACTTGAATATAGAGTTGGAGCTGAACCTAGCCACACAGTCATGTGTGTACAGGGAGTACAGTAGGGGGCTGAGGACGCAACCCTGGGGGGATCATGTGCTCAGGGTGAGGGACTTCGATGTATTCCCTCCCATCTTGACTACCTGGGGCCTGGCGGTGAGAAAGTCCAGGGTCCAGGCACACAGGGGGGTGTTGAGCCCTAAGTCTGGTGGGGACTATCGTGTTGAAGGCTGAACTGAAGTCTATGAACAGCATCCTCACGTAGCCCCCCTTCTGACTGTCAAGGAGAGAGAGAGAGCGGTGTGCAAAACCTGGGAGACCGCATCGTCCGTGGATCTGTTCGGACGGTATGCGAATTGTAACTGGTCCATGTTGCGAGGGAGGAAGGCACAGATGTGTTTCTTCACCAGCCTCTCAAAGCATTTTATGACTACGGAGGTGAGGGCCACCGGACGGTAGTCATTCAGACGGGCTGGGGAGGCATTTTTAGGTACCGGTACAATGATGGATTTTTTTGAAGCCATTTTTTATCCCTCCAAACCTGTCCTATCCATGTACCACACCTGTCCTATCCATGTAACACACCTGTCCTATCCATGTACCACACCTGTCCTATCCATGTACCACACCTGTCCTATCCATGTACCACACCTGTCCTATCCATGTACCACACCTGTCCTATCCATGTACCACACCTGTCCTATCCATGTACCACACCTGTCCTATCCATGTACCACACCTGTCCTATCCATGTACCACACCTGTCCTATCCATGTACTACACCTGTCCTATCCATGTACAACACCCGCCCTATCCATGTACCACACCTGTCCTATCCATGTACCACACCTGTCCTATCCATGTAACACACCTGTCCTATCCATGTACCACACCTGTCCTATCCATGTACCACACCTGTCCTATCCATGTACACCTGTACCACACCTGTCCTATACATGTACCACCCCTGTCCTATCCATGTAAGAGTATGGATTGAAGAATATTTGCCAACCTGAGCACATCCCAACAGGCTACAGTAGACATTTGGTGCCAAGGGAAGTGTCATCAGTGTTGTGATGCAGGAAGCCAAATGTACACAGCAAGCTCACACGGGCAGCAACGTGATAGCGACAAGATATTCACTTTCAGTGACACTGCTGAAGGACAAAGAATATTCAGGCAACCGAACATGTTCCTCTTCAGGGGACATGCTCTTCAGGTCAGCAGTTTCATCACAACTAAAGACAGTAGCTACAAAAGAGCAGCATCATCACAAACCCAGGCTGGAGCATCAGCCTAAAGCTGTGCCTCATGACTCAGCAAGGGCTTTGAATCCACCTTCTCCGACTCAACCCACACGGTCGCTGACTGTCCCGTTTCCGCCCAGTCTCAACTCATGCAAGACTAGACCGAGTGTACAAACTACCGAACAAGGCGCGATTGACTCTTGCAGTAACTATTCCACAGCTTACCCATCATTGCAGTCTGGAGAAGTAGGATCAGTACAATCCCGCATCGTCCCTTCATCTTGGGATGAAATCACGGCACAGTTTGACTTGAAGGGAGAAAGCCGAGTAACATTGAATAAAAGGAGCATCACTAGAGTATTGACATTAATATTATTCATAGTAAGGATTTAATTTGCTGTTATTTTAACTGGTACATCAATTCACAATAAATCAGTTATCAAGATGAGCAAAAACATACACAAACTGAAATTTCACTCACCTAAATTGCACTGCTTGATTCCAGGACTGACATTTTAACTGGGATTTGTTCCATGTGCATTGGTATCGTTATTAGCCCAGCGGCCACCGGGGGAGAGACAGAGAGGGAGAGAGAGAGAGAGAGAGAGAAATCCTCTCAAGTTTTCATAAAATGGAAGGCAGAAATGGGCGGGGTGGAGGAAGTTAAACCAGGTGAGGTTTCCTCAATGCGGGCCGAGTCTTGCAAAACTGGTTCTGGTTGATCACTGCATAAACACCTCATCAAGTCAAGTCAAGTCAAGTCTATTCGTCACATACGCATACCAGATGTGCAGTGAAATGAGAAGTGGCAATGCTTGCGGATTGTGCAAAAAAAACAAACTACAAACAGAATGGAACAGAATCAGTAATTACATATTTGTGGGAGAAAAAAAAGTAAAATAACTTTGAGGGTATGAGACGTGAATTGGCCAAGATAGACTGGCAATTGGTTCTTAAAGGGTTGACGGTGGATATGCAATGGAAGGCATTTAAAGACTGCATGCATGAACTACAACAATTGTTCATCCCAGTTTGGCAAAAGAATAAATCAGGGAAGGTAGTGCATCTGTGGATAACAAGGGAAATCAGGGATAGTATCAAAACTATCTGTGGAATTGTCTGCCACAGAAGGTAGTTGAGGCCAGTTCATTGGCTATATTTAAGAGGGAGTTAGATGTGGCCCTTGTGGCTAAAGGGATAAGGGGGTATGGAGAGAAAGCAGGTACAGGATACTGAGTTGGATGATCAGCCATGATCATATTGAATGGCGGTGCAGGCTCGAAGGGCCGAATTGCCTACTCCTGCACCTATTTTCTATGTTTCTATGTTTCTAAAACAAAAGATGAAGTTTACAAATTAGCCAGAAAAAGCAGCCTACCAGAGGACTGGGAGAAATTCAGAGTCCAGCAGAGGAAGACAAAGGGCTTATTTAGGAAAGGGAAAATAGATTATGAAAGAAAACTGGCAGGGAACATAAATACTGACTGCAAAAGTTGTTATAGATATGTGAAGAGAAAAAGATTAGTTAAAACAAATGTAGGTCCCTTGCAGTCAAAAACAGGTGAATTGATCATGGGGAACAAGGACATGGCAGACCAACTGAATAACTACTTTGGTTCTGTTTTCACTGAGGAAGACATAAATAATCTGCCGGAAATAGCAGGGGACCGGGGGTCAAATGAGATGGAGGAACTGAGTGAAATCCAGGTTAGCCAGGAAGTGTTGTTAGGTAAATTGAATGGATTAAAGGCCGATAAATCCCCAGGGCTAGATAGGCTGCATCCCAGAGCACTTAAGGAAGTAGCCCCAGAAATAGTGGATGGATTAAGTGATAATTTTTCAAAACTCTTTAGATTCTGGAGTAATTCCTGAGGATTGGAGGGTAGCTAATGTAACATCACTTTTTAAAAAGGGAGGGAGAGAGAAAATGGGGAATTACAGACCAGTTAGTCTAACATCGGTAGTGGGGAAACTGCTAGAGTCAGTTATTAAAGACAGGATAGCAGCACATTTGGAAAGTGGTGAAATCATTGGACAAAGTCAGCATGGATTTATGAAAGGTAAATCATGTCTGACGAAGCTTATAGAATTTTTCGAGGATGTAACTAGTAGAGTGGATAATAATAATAATAATAATACATTTTATTTATGGGCGCCTTATACCAAAGTCTCAAGGACACCTTACAGAGTTTAACAAGTAAGAAACATATAATCGGAGTAAAATAAATAGTAAAGACATCACCAATACACAAATTAAAGACAGAATTCGATCCAAAAACAAAAGAATCAGAAACACAATGTGACGAGAGAGCAGCGGCAGCTAAACCGCACCAGCGTCCACTCTCCCTTCCGGCAGCCATCTTGGACACAGACTAAAATAATCACTAACACACAAAAATCATCCCCCCACTGGATGGTTACCACTGTGGGGGAAGGCACAATGTCCAGTCCCCATCCCCAGTTCTCCCAAAGTCAGGCCTATTGAGGCCTCCACAGTTGCCTCTACGGAGGCCCGATGTTCCTGGCCGTTCTCACCGGGTGCTGTTGCCCCGGCGTCGGGAGAGTCCTCTCAGCGGCTGGGCCACCTGGAACGGCCGCATTCCTTACCGGAGTCCGCGGCTTCCGAAGCCGACAAGGCCGCGCCGGTTTGGAGCTCCCAGGCTCCCGATGTTGAAGTCGGCTCCACAGTCCCGCAGCCCGGAGATGTTGAGCTCTGTGGTCACAGCTCACCGGAGCTCCAGCGCGTCGATCCAGCGCGGCGACCCAGGCAAGGCATCGCCCGCTCCGCTTCGCGATAGCGCTCCAGCGCTGTGCCGCCACCGAAGCTGAAGGTGCTGGGCGGTCCCCGCCAGGAAATGCCGCTCCACGCCCGCTGGTAGGCCACGAGGACGGGTCGACGGGGCAGCCCGGAGAAAAAGCTGCCTCACCGACCAGGTAGGGACCTAGAAATATAGTTACCCCTTCGCCCTACATAAAAAAAGTCAATTTCTCCCACAGACAGAACACAGGACTCACTAAAACTACAAAAAAAAAGTGAATTAAACGGACGGCTGCTGATTAGCAGCCGTTCCCCAAGATGGCTCCTCTACATGATAAGGGAGAACCAGTGGATGTGTTATATCTGGACTTTCAGAAGGCTTTCGACAAGGTCCCAAATAAGAGATTAGTATGCAAACTTAAAGCACACGGTATTGGGGGTTCAGTATTGATGTGGATAGAGAACTGGCTGGCAGACAGGAAGCAAAGAGTAGGGGTGAACGGGTCCTTTTCAGAATTGCAGGCAGTGACTAGTACCGCAAGGCTCAGTCCTAGGACCCCACTATTTACAATATATATTAATGATCTGGATGAAGGAATTCAATGCAACATCTCCAAGTTTGCGGATGACACGAAGCTGGGGGGCAGATTTAGCTGTGAGGAGAATGCTAGGAGGCTGCAAGGTGACTTGGATAGGTTGGGTGAGTGAGCAAATGAATGGCAGATGCAGTATAATGTGGATAAATGTGAGGTTATCCACTTTGGTGGCAAAAACAGGAAAGTAGACTATTATCTGAATGGTGGCCGATTAGGAAAAGGGGAGATGCAACGAGACCTGGGTGTCATGGTACACCAGTCATTGAAAGTAGGCATGCAGGTGCAGCAGGCAGTGAAGTAAGCGAATGGTATGTTAGCATTCATAGCAAAAGGATTTGAGTATAAGAGCAGGGAGGTTCTACTGCAGTTGTACAGGGTCTTGGTGAGACCACACCTGGAGTATTGCGTACATTTTTGGTATCCTAATCTGAGGAAAGACATTCTTGCCATAGAGGGAGTACAGAGAAGGTTCACCAGACTGATTCCTGGGATGGCAGGACTTTCATATGAAGAAAGACTGGATAGACTCGGCTTGTACTCGCTAGAATTTAGAAGATTGAGGGGGGATCTTATAGAAACTTACAAAATTCTTAAGGGGTTGGACAGGCTAGATGCAAGAAGATTGTTCCCGATGTTGGGGAAGTCCAGAACAAGGTGTCACAGTTTAAGGATAAGGGGGAATTCTTTTAGGACCGAGATGAGAAAAACATTTTTCACACAGAGAGTGGTGAATCTGTGGAATTCTCTGCCACAGAAGGTAGTTGAGGCCAGTTCATTGGCTATATTTAAGAGGGAGTTAGATGTGGCCCTTGTGGCTAAAGGGATCAGGGGGTATGGAGAGAAGGCAGGTACAGGACACTGAGTTGGATGATCAGCCATGATCATATTGAATGCCGGTGCAGGCTCGAAGGGCCGAATGGCCTACTCCTGCACCTATTGTCTATGTTTCTAAAAACAGCGATTTAAAAAAGACACCACATAACAGTAAATTGGTTCAGTAACGTTAGTCCCTGGTGAGATAGGAGTTTACAGTCCTAATGGCCTCTGGGAAGAAACTCCTTCTCATCCTCTCTGTTTTCACAGCATGGCAATGGAGGCGTTTGCCTGACCGTAGCAGCTGGAACAGTCTGTTGCTGGGGTTGTGGGGTGTCCCATGATCTTGTTGCCTCTGGAGTTGCACCTTCTGATGTATAGTTCCTGCAGGGGGGGCGAGTGGAGTTCCCATAGTACGTTCGGCCGAACGCACTACTCTCTGCAGAGCCTTCTTGTCCTGGGCAGAGCTGTTCCCAAAACAGATGGTAATGTTTCCGGACAAGATGCTTCCCACAGCCGCTGAGTAGAAGCACTGGAGGATCCTCAGAGACACTCTGAATTTCCTCAATTGCCTGAGGTGGTAAAGGCGCTGCCTTGCCTTACTCACCAGTGCTGCAGTGTGTGATGTCCATGTCGGATCCTCTGAGATGTGGACTCCCAGGTATTTAAAGCAGCTCACCCTATCCACAGTATCCCCATTTATCCTCAATGGTGTGTACGTCCTCGGATGATGTGCCCTCCCAAAGTCCACGATCAGCTCTTTAGTTTTTTTTGCTATTCAAGAGGAGGCTGTTGTCCTGACACCAGAGTGCCAGATCAGACACCTCCTCCCGGTAGGCCTTCTCATCATTATCGGAGATCAGGCCCACCACCACAGTGTCATCAGCAAACTTGATTATAGAGTTGGAGCTGAACCTGGCCACACAGTCATGTGTGTACAGGGAGTACAGTAGGGGGCTGAGGACGCAACCCTGGGGGGATCATGTGCTCAGGGTGAGGGACTTCGATGTATTTCCTCCCATCTTGACTACCTGGGGCCTGGCGCTGAGAAAGTCCAGGACCCTGGCACACAGGGGGGTGTTGAGTCCCAATTCCAGCAGCTTCTCAGCCAGTCTGGTGGGGACTATCGTGTTGAAGGCTGAACTGAAGTCTATGAACAGCGTCCTCACATAGCCCCCCTTCTGGCTGTCAAGGTGAGAGAGAGCGGTGTGTAGGACCTGGGAGACCGCATCGCCCATGGATCTGTTCGGACGGAATGCGAATTGTAGCGAGGCAATTTAGCAGTCAATATAAGGAAGACGGCTCTTAGGGAGCGGCAGTGAGGGAGCGGCCTTGTGTGGGAAGTGCCCTGTGAGTAAAGTGTGAGTCTTTGGCTCGAGAGTCTTCGGTGAGGAGGCTGAGGAGAGGAGGCTAGCATAAAGCTCGAGAGGGCGGAACGCGGGGACACATGTCGGGGCAGATGAGACAGTGTGAAGCTTGCAGAATGTGGGAGCCCAGGGACACGGACGGAGTCTCCGGCTGCTACAACTGTGGCAAGTGCGTCCAGCTTCAGCTCCTAAAGGACCGTGTTGGGGCACTGGAGAAGCAGCTGGATGACCTCAGGGCCATCCGGGAAAACGAGAGTTTCCTGGACAGGACCTACAGTGAGGTAGTCACGCCGAGGTTACGTGAAGAACCAAGGTGTGTGACGGAGAGAAAGGGTGGAAATCGTGGAGTACAGAAGACCCAGGTGGCTGTGCCTAATGAAAACAGGTACGCCCTCTTGGGAACTGTCCGGGGAGACGATGCTTCCAGTCCGAGCGGTGGACACGTCGGTGGCTCCAATCCTAGAGATGGGACTCGACCGGCCAGACCGACGTCGGGCAGAGCCCTAGTGGTGGGTGACTCCATTGTGCGAGGAGTGGACAGGAGATTCTGTGGCAGCAGACGAGATGCGAGGATGGTCTGTTGCCTCCCTGGTGCCAGGGTTCAGGATGTCACAAGCTGAATTCAGAACATCCTCGAGAGAGAAGGTGAACAGTAGTTGTGTACGTAGGCACAAACGACATCGGGAAGAAGTGGAAGGAGGTTCTCCAACATGACTTCAGAGAGTTAGGAAGAAGACTGAAATGCCGGACTTCTAAGGTGGTTATCTCTGGATTGCTTCCAGTACCATGTGCTAGTGAGGACAGGAACAGGGAGATAGGGGATCTGAATGTGTGGCTGAGGGGCTGGTGCAGGGAGCAAGGATTTAGATTTATAGACCACTGGGAACTCTTCTAGGGTAGGGGTGACCTGTACAAAAGTGACGGGTTACACCTAAACTGGAGGGGGACTGACATTCTGGCAGGCTTGCTAGGTCTACACGTGCTGGTTTAAATTAAATAGTGGGGGGTGGGAGGGATTGACAAATTGGGAGTATAAAGATGGAGTTGAGGAGGAAGTGACTACAGGGAAAATTACAGAAAACATAGAAACATAGAAATTAGGTGCAGGAGTAGGCCATTCGGCCCTTCGAGTCTGCACCGCCATTCAATATGATCATGGCTGATCATCCAACTCAGTATCCCGTACCTGCCTTCTCTCCATACCCTCTGATCCCTTTAGCCACAAGGGCCACATCTAGCTCCCTCTTAAATATAGCCAATGAACTGGCCTCGACTACCCTCTGTGGCAGAGAGTTCCAGAGATTCACCACTCTCTGTGTGAAAAAAGTTCTTCTCATCTCGGTTTTAAAGGATTTCCCCCTTATCCTTAAGCTGTGACCCCTTGTCCTGGACTTCCCCAACATCGGGAGCAATCTTCCTGCATCTAGCCTGTCCAACCCCTTAAGAATTTTGTAAGTTTCTATAAGATCCCCTCTCAATCTCCTAAATTCTAGAGAGTATAAACCAAGTCTATCCAGTCTTTCTTCATAAGACAGTCCTGACATCCCAGGAATCAGTCTGGTGAACCTTCTCTGCACTCCCTCTATGGCAATAATGTCCTTCTCGAAGATTCTCGAATTAATGGGAAGGAAAGCTCGAGAAGGGACAACAGAGTAAGGTCAGGGTCAACAAAATAGAGAGAGTACAGAGGAGATTTACTAGAATGTTGCCTGGGTTTCAGCAACTAAGTTACAGAGAAAGGTTGAACAAGTTAGGTCTTTATTCTTTGGAGCGCAGAAGGTTAAGAGGGGACTTGATAGAGGTCTTTAAAATTGTGAGTGGGTTAGACAGAGTGGACGTGGATAAGCTTTTCCCATTGAGAGTAGCGAAGATTCAAACAAGGGGACATGACTTGAGAATTAAGGGACAGATGTTTAGGGGTAACATTAGGGGGAACTTCTTTACTCAGAGGGTGGTAGCTGTGTGGAATGAGCTTCCAGTGGAAGTGGTGGAGGCAGGTTCGATGTTATCCTTTAAAAATAGATTGGATGCGTATATGGACGGGAAAGGAATGGAGGGTTATGGTCTGAGTGCAGGTAGATGGGAGTAGGGGGAAGATTAAAAAAAAGAATTTAAAAAAAGCGTTCGGCACGGACTTGAAGGGCCGAGATGGCCTGTTTCCGTGCTGTTATGGTTATATGGTTATATAGGGCCAATTGCCAGCGGTGCGAGGGGGGAAGTGAATACGCAGGTCAAAGTGCTGTATATGAATGCACGGTATAAGGAATAAAGTGGACGAGCTTGAGGCTCATTTAGAAACTGGCAAGTATGATGTTGTGGGAATTACTGAGACATGGCTGCAAGAGGGCCAGGGCTGGGAACTGAATATTCAAGGGTATACCTCCTATCGAAAAGACAGACAGGTGGGCAGAGGGGGTGGGGTTGCCCTGTTGGTGAGGAATGAAATTCAGTCCCTTGCAAGGGGTGACATTGAAACAGGAGATGTGGAGTCAGTATGGATAGAACTAAGGACTTGCAAGGGTAAAAAGACCCTAATGGGACTTATCTACAGGCTCCCAAGCAGTAGCCTGGACATAGGGTGCAAGTTGAATCAGGAGTTCAAATTGGCATGTAGCAAAGGTAATGCTGTGGTTGTTATGGGAGATTTCAACATGCAGGTAGACTGGGAAAATCAGGTTGGTACTGGACCCCAAGAAAGGGACTTTGTAGAGTGCCTTCGTGATGGATTCTTAGCACCGCTTGTATTGGAGCCTACCAAGGAGAAGGCAATTTTGGATTTAGTGTTATGTAATGAACCGGATTTGATAAAGGACCTCGAGGTTAATGAGCCATTAGGAAGTAGTGATCATAACATGGTCAGGTTTAATCTACAATTGGAGAGGGAGACGTGTAGATCGGAGGTGTCAGTGTTGCAGTTGAATAAAGGGGACTATGGGGCCATGAGCGAGGAGCTGGCCAAAGTTGACTGGAAAGATACACTAGCAGGGATGACAGTGCAACAAAAATGGCAGGTGTTTCTAGGAATAATACAGAAGGTGCAGGAGCAGTTCATTCCTAGGAGGAAGAAAGATTCCAAGGGGAGAAAGGGACTACAATGGCTGACAAGGGACGTCAGGGACAGTATAAAAATTAAAGTGAAGAAGTACAACGTAGCAAAGATGAGCGGGAAGCAAGAGGATTGGGTAATATTTAAAGCACAACAGAAGATAACCAAAAAGGCAATACGGGGAGAAAAGATGAGGTACGATGGTAAGCTAGCCAAGAATATAAAGCAGGATAGTAAAAGCTTCTTTAGGTATGTGAAGAGGAAAAAAATAGTTAAGACCAAAGTTGGACCCTTGAAGACCGAAAAAGGTGAATTATTATGGGGAACAAGGAAATGGCAGATGCGTTGAACAGATATTTTGGATCTGGCTTCACTGAGGAGGAATTTACAAACAATCTTCCTGATATAGTAGTGGCCAGAGGATCTGGGATGACGGAGGAACTGAAGGTAATCCACATCAGGCAGGAAATGGTGTTAGATAGAATGATGGGACTGGAGGCTGATAAATCCCCAGGGCCTGATGGTCTGCATCCCAGGGTACTTAAGGAAGTTGCTCTAGAAATCGTGGATGCATTGGTGATAATTTTCCAATGTTTTATTGACTCCGGATCAGTTTCTGTGGATTGGAGGGTAATTAATGTTATCCCACTTTTTAAGAAAGGCGGGAGAGAGAAAACATGGAATTATAGACCAGTTAGCCTGACATCGGTGGTGGGGAAGATGCTGGAGTCAATTATAAAAGATGAAATAGCCGCACATTTGGATAGCAGTAACAGGGTCGGTCCGAGTCAGCATGGATTTATGAAGGGGAAATCATGCTTGACTAATCTTCTGGAATTTTTTGAAGATGTAACTAGGAAAATGGACAAGGGAGAGCCAGTGGAAGTAGTGTACCTGGACTTTCAGAAAGCATTTGATAAGGTCCCACAAAGGAGATTAGTGGGCAAAATTAGGGCACATAGTATTGGGGGTAGAGTGCTGACATGGATAGAGAACTGGTTGGCAGACAGGAAACAAAGAGTAGGGATTAACGGGTCCCTTTCAGAATGGCAGGCAGTGACTAGTGGGGCACTGCAAGGCTCGGTGCTGGGACCGCAGCTCTTTACAATATATATCAATGATTTGGATGAAGGGATTCAAAGTAACATTAGCAAATTTGCAGATGACACAAAGCTGGGTGGCAGTGTGAACGGTGAGGAGGATGCTATGAGAGTGCAGGGTAACTTGGACAGGTTGGGGGAGTGGGCAGATGCATGACAGATGAAGTTTAATGCGGATAAATGTGCGGTTATCCACGGTGGTAGCAAAAACAGGAAGGCAGATTACTATCTAAATGGCATCAAGTTGGGAAAAGGGGAAGTGCAACGGGATCTGCGGGGTCCTTGTATATCAGTCTATGAAAGTAAGCATGCAGGTACAGCAGGCAGTGAAGAAAGCGAATGGCATGTTGGCCTTTATAACAAGAGGAATCGAATATAGGAGCAAAGAGGTCCTTCTGCAGTTGTACAGAGCCCTAGTGAGACCACACCAGGAGTATTGTGTACAGTTTTGGTCTCCTAATCTGAGGAGGATATTCTTGCTGTTGAGGGAGCGCAGCGTAGGTTTACAAGGTTAATTCCCGGAATGGCGCGACTGTCATATGCTGAGACAATGGAGCAGCTGGGCTTGTACACTCTTGAGTTTAGAAGGATGAGAGGATATCTCATTGAAACATATACGATTGTTAAGGGTTTGGACACGTTAGAGGCAGGAAACATGTTCCCGATGTTGGGGGAGTCCAGAATCAGGGGCCACACAGTTTAAGAATAAGGAGTAAGCCATTTAGAATGGAGACGAGGAACACCTTTTCTCACAGAGAGTGGTGAGTCTGTGGAATTCGCTGCCTCAGAGAGCGGTGGAGGTGGGTTCTCTTGATGCTTTCAGGAGAGAGCTAGATAGGGCTCTTGAAAATAGCGGAGTAAGGGGATATGGGAGAAGGCAGGAACGGGGTACTGATTGGGGATGATCAGCCATGGTCACATTGAATGGCGGTGCTGGCTCGAAGGGACGAATGGCCTACTCCTGACCCTATTGTCTATTGTCTATTGCAAGGGAGGAAGGCGCAGATGTGTTTCTTGACCAGCCTCTCAAAGCATTTCATGACTACCGAGGTGAGGGCCACCGGCGGTGGTCACTCAGACAAGCTGGGGAGGCATTCTTTGGTACAGGTACAATGATGGATCTTTTGAAGCAGGCAGGGACCACGGACTTGGCCAGGGAGAGGTTGAATATTGTAGTGAGCACCGGAGGTAGCTGCGTAGCACAAGACTTAAGTGCTCGCCACGAGATGCCATCTGGGCCGACAACTTTCCTCGTGTTCACACGTGTCAGAGCCCTCCTCACGTCGTGCTCGGACAACGAGAGTGTGTACCCATCCCCAACAGTGTCCCTCCCTCCAGCCTCGCTAGCCAGTTGTCGTTAGCCGGCAAGCCTGGGATGATGTTGCCCGTCTCAAAACGAGCGTAGAAAAAATTCAGGTCATGAGTTTGGGAGGTGCCGGCACTTCCGGTTGAGGGGGGGGGGGGGCTGCTCCGGTAGTTGGTTATAGTCCGTAGCCCCTCGGGGCTCGACCTGGGAGCTCCGACCGCGGCAGCCTGTGGACTTTAACATCATGGAGCTCGCGGTCCCTGGTTTGAGTCCGACTTCGGGATCTCCAAGCCGGGAGCTTCGATCACCCCGACTATGGATGGTTCATCTGCCGTGTCCGGGGAGAAAAAGGAGGAAAGAAGATAAGACTTTATTGCCTTCCATCACAGTGAGGAATGTGGGGAATCCGCTGCTGGATGTTTATGTCAAGAGATGGGGGGAGAGAGGGGAGGGGGGGGAGAGCGAGGGTGGGGGAGGGAGAGGGGGTGGGGGAGGGAGAGGGGTGGGGGTTAGAGGGGGGGAGGGGA
>JAXLNO010004250.1:244561-306128 GCA_038087875.1 Malacoraja senta
TGGAGATAGATAGATAGACAGATATAGAGAGATTGTACTCTATCACAGATGGCATCACTGGTCTCTTTACACCAAAGATCCTACAGCTTGCTACAGATCTTTGCCTTACTCTGTGTCACACACGGCATCAGACCTCACGGTCTCTGTACTCTCTACCACACACACACTACATCAGACCTCACGGTCACTGTACTCTCTACCACACACACACTACATCAGACCTCACGGTCACTGTACTCTCTACCACACACACACATACTACATCAGACCTCACGGTCTCTGTACTCTCTACTACACACACTACATCAGACCTCACGGTCACTGTACTCTCTACCACACACACACACACTACATCAGACCTCACGGTCTCTGTACTCTCTACTACACACACTACATCAGACCTCACGGGCACTTTACTCTCTACCACACACACTACATCAGACCTCACGGTCACTGTACTCTCTACCACACACACACACACACACTACCATATAACCATATAACCATAACAGCACGGAAACAGGCCATCTCGGCCCTTCAAGTCCGTGCCGAACATTTAAAATTTTTTTTAAATAAAATTAAAAATAAATACTTCCCCCTAGTCCCATCTACCTGCACTCAGACCATAACCCTCCATTCCTTTCCCGTCCATATACCCATCCAATCTATTTTTAAAGGATAACATCGAACCCGCCTCCACCACTTCCACTGGAAGCTCATTCCACACAGCTACCACTCTCTGAGTAAAGAAGTTCCCCCTAATGTTCCCCCTAAACTTCTGTCCCTTAATTCTCAAGTCATGTCCCCTTGTTTGAATCTTCCCTACTCTCAATGGGAAAAGCTTTTCCACGTCCACTCTGTCTAACCCGCTCATAATTTTAAAGACCTCTATCAAGTCCCCTCTTAACCTTCTGCGCTCCAAAGAATAAAGACCTAACTTGTTCAACCTTTCTCTGTAACTTAGTTGCTGAAACCCAGGCAACATTCTAGTAAATCTCCTCTGTACTCTCTCTATTTTGTTGACATCCTTCCTATAATTAGGCGACCAAAATTGTACTCCATACTCCAGAATTGGCCTCACCAATGCCTTGTACAATTTTAACATTACATCCCAACTTCTATATTCAATGCTCTGATTTATAAAGGCCAGCACACCAAAAGCTTTCTTTACCACCCTATCTACATGAGATTCCACCTTCAGGGAACTATGCACAGTTATTCCTAGATCCCTCTGTTCAACTGCATTCCTCAATTCGCTACCATTTACCGTGTACGTCCTATTTTGATTTGTCCTGCCGAGATGTAGCACCTCACATTTGTCAGCATTAAACTCCATCTGCCATCTTTCAGCCCACTCTTCCAAATGGCCTAAATCTCTCTGTAGACTTTGAAAATCTACTTCATTATCCACAACACCACCTATCTTAGTATCATCTGCATACTTACTAATCCAATTTTCCACACCATCATCCAGATCATTGATGTACATGACAAACAACAGTGGACCCAACACAGACCCCTGAGGCACCCCACTAGTCACCGGCCTCAAACCTGACAAACAGCCATCCACCATTACTCTCTGGCATCTCCCATTCAGCCACTGTTGAATCCATCTTGCTACTCCACCATTAATACCCAACAATTGAATCTTCTTAACCAACCTTCCATGAGGAACCTTGTCAAAGGCCTTACTGAAGTCCATATAGACAACATCCACTGCTTTACCCTCATCAATTTCCCTAGTAACCTCTTCGAAAAATTCAAGTAGATTAGTCAAGCATGACCTTCCAGGCACAAATCCATGTTGACTGTTCCTAATCAGACCCTGCTTATCCAGATGCTTATATATATTATCTTTAAGTATCCTTTCCATTAATTTGCCCACCACTGACGTCAAACCAACAGGTCTATAATTGCTAGGTTTACTCTTCGAACCCTTTTTAAACAACGGAACAACATGCGCAGTACGCCAATCCTCCGGCACTATTCCCGTTTCTAATGACATTTGAAATATTTCTGTCACAGCCCCTGCTATTTCTACACTAACTTCCCTCAATGTCCTAGGGAATATCCTGTCAGGACCTGGAGACTTATCCGTTTTCATATTTTTCAAAAGTGTCCGCACCTCCTCTTCTTTGAATCTCACAGTTTCCATTGCTACTCTGCTCGTTTCCCTTACCTCACATAATTCCATATCCTTCTCCTTCGTGAATACCGAAGAAAAGAAATTGTTCAATATCTCCCCCATCTCTTTTGGCTCTGCAGATAGCTGTCCACTCTGACTCTCTAATGGACCTATTTTATTCCTTGTTATCCTTTTGCTATTAATATAGCTGTAGAAACCCTTTGGATTTACTTTCACCTTACTTGCCAAAGCAACCTCATATCTTCTTATAGCTTTTCTAATTTCTTTCTTAATATTCTTTTTACATTCTTTATACTCCTCAAGCACCTCATTTACTCCATGCTGCCTATAATTATTGTAGATCTCTCTCTTTTTCCGAACCAAGTGTCCAATTTCCCTTGAAAACCATGGCTCTTTCCATTTTTTACTATTTCCTTTCAACCGAACAGGGACATAAAGATTCTGTACTCTTAAAATTTCACCCTTAAATGTCCTCCATTTTTCTTCTACATCCTTCCCATAAAACAACATGTCCCAATTCACTCCTTTTAAATCCTTTCGCATCTCCTCAAAGTTAGCCTTTCTCCCAACAAAAATCTCAACCCTAGGTCCAGTTCTGACCCTCTCCATAATTATATTGAAACTAATGGTATTGTGATCACTGGACCCGAAGTGCTCCCCGACGCATACCTCCGCCACCTGCCCTGTCTCATTTCCTAACAGGAGGTCCAGCACTGCCCCTTCTCTAGTAGGTACCTCTATGTATTGCTGCAAAAAACTATCTTGCACACATTTTACAAACTCCAAACCATCCAGCCCTTTTACAGAATGTGTTTCCCAGTCTATGTGTGGAAAATTGAACTACATCAGACCTCACGGTCACTGTACTCTCTACCACACACACACACTACATCAGACCTCACGGTCACTGTACTCTCTACCACACACTCACTACATCAGACCTCACGGTCACTTTACCCTGTCCGTCCCCGGCTCCAACCGCCAACCGTTTGAATTCCAACCGCCGCCCCCTGACCACGTGACCGGTCGGACCAGATCACGCCCGGTCCACGCGAGAGTTGCAGCCCGACCACCCACTGTTGTCTAGCAACAAGCTTCAGCCCCACCCACACACACACTCACACACACTCACAGACACACACAGACACTCAGACACACACACGCACACACACTCACACACAGACACACACAGACACACTCACACACACTCACACAGACACACACACTGACACACACACTGACACACACACATATATATATATATCGGTCTATCATTACATATATGTATATAATTGATTTGACGAACTGTACACTACAAGGGCCAGGAAGCGAGTGGGCAAGATCATCTCTTACCCCTCTCACCCTGGCCACAAACTCTTTGAATCACTTCCCACTGGAAGGCGACTCCGGACTTTCAAAGCTGCCACAGCCAGACATAAAAACAGCTTTTTTCCACGAGTAGTAGCTCTACTCAATAACCAAAAATCTGTAGCCTCCTTTTGCTCTGGTATTTTATTTTATTCACATGTTTAATCAATAATGTTTAATTATTAATGTTTAATGTTTTATGTGTCATTCATAACTATCAATGTATGTCATGTTGTCACTTGTGGGCGAAGCACCAAGGCAAATTCCTTGTATGTGAATACTTGCCCAATAAACTTATTCATTCATTCATTCATAACATGGGCCACGGAACCGGGTGCTGCAGCCCCCCACTTTTTTAGCTAGACATGTTTCATAGATACATAGATACATAGAAAATAGGTGCAGGAGTAGGCCATTCGGCCCTTCGAGCCTGCACCGCCATTCAATATGATCATGGCTGATCATCCAACTCAGTATCCCGTACCTGCCTTCTCTCCATACCCCCTGATCCCTTTAGCCACAAGGGCCACATCTAACTCCCTCTTAAATATAGCCAATGAACTGGCCTCAACTACCCTCTGTGGCAGAGAGTTCCAGAGATTCACCACTCTGTGTGAAAACGTTTTTCCTCATCTCGGTCTTAAAGGATTTCCCCCTTATCCTTAAGCTGTGACCCCTTGTCCTGGACTTCCCCAACATCGGGAACAATCTTCCTGCATCGAGCCTGTCCAACCCCATAAGAATTTTGTACGTTTCTATAAGATCCCCTCTCAATCTCCTAAATTCCAGCGAGTATAAGCCAAGTCTATCCATTCTTCATATGAAAGTCCTGACACCCCAGGAATCAGTCTGGTGAACCTTCTCTGCACTCCCTCTATGGCTATAATGTACTTCCTCAGTTTGGAGACCAAAACTGTACGCAATACTCCAGGTGTGGTCTCACCAAGACCCTGTACAACTGCAGTAGAACCTCCCTGCTCCTATACTCAAATCCTCTTGCTATGAAAGCCAGCATACCATTCGCTTTCTTCACTGCCTGCTGCACCTGCATGCCTACTTTCAATGACTGGTGTACCATGACACCCAGGTCTCGCTGCATCTCCCCATTTCCTAATCGGCCACCATTTAGATAATAGTCTGCCTTCCCGTTTTTGCCACCAAAGTGGATAACCTCACATTTATCCACATTATACTGCATCTGCCAAACATTTGCCCACACACCCAGCCTATCCAAGTCACCTTGCAGTCTCCTAGCATCCTCGTCACAGCTAACACTGCCTTAGTGTCATCTGCAAACTTGGAGATGTTGCTTTCAATTCCCTCATCCAGCTCATTAATATAAATTGTAAATAGCTGGGGTCCCAGCACTGAGCCTTGCGGTATCGCACTAGTCACTGCCTGCCATTGTGAAAAGGACCCGTTTACTCCTACTCTTTGCTTCCTGTTTGCCAGCCAGTTCTCTATCCACATCAATACTGAACCCCCAATACCGTGTGATTTAAGTTTGTATCCTAATCTCTTATGTGGTACCTTGTCGAAAGCCTTCTGAAAGTCCAGATACAACACATCCACTGGTTCTCCCCTATCCAGTCCACTAGTTACATCCTCGAAAAATTCTATAAGATTCGTCAGACATGATTTACCTTTCGTAAATCCATGCTGACTTTGTCCAATGATTTCACCACTTTCCAAATGTGCTGCTATCCCATCTTTAATAACTGACTCTAGCAGTTTCCCCACTACCGTTGTTAGACTAACTGGTCTGTAATTCCCCGTTTTCTCTCTCAAGTAATCAAGTCAAGTCAAGTAATCAAGTTTCCTTTATTGTCATTCAGACCTTTCGGTCTGAACGAAATTGTGATGCCTGCAGTCATACACAGAACCAATAATAACAAAACATACAATAAACACAAATTAAACATCCACCACAGTGAGTTCACCAAGCACACCCTCACTGTGATGGAGGCAAAGTCTTAGTCTCTGTCTCTTCCCTCCTTGTTCTCCCTCTGCGCTGAGGCGATCGATCCAGGCCGAAGATCCCGCCCTCCAGTCCAGCGGACCTCCGTGGTGATGTCGCCGCCGCCGCCGAAAGCCGGAACGCCGTCTCCGCTGCGAGACGGCCCGCCACAGCATCAGCTCCGGGTCCCGCAATCTCTGCTCCAGGCCGCTGCACCAGCTCCGGGTCCCGCAGTCTCCGCTCCGAGCCGCCGCCCCAGCTCCAGGTCCCGCAGTCTCCGCTCTGGACCCCGCTGTATCAGCTCCAGGTCCCGCAGTCTCCGCTCCGGACCCCGCTGTATCAGCTCCAGGTCCCGCAGACTCCGCTGCGGACCCCGCTGTATCAGCTCCAGGTCCCGCAGTCTCCGCTCCGGACCCCGCTGTATCAGCTCCAGGCTGCCGCCGAAAGCCAGAACGCCGCACCAGCAAGTCGGGCCACCGCTGCCTCAGCCCCGAAGACGGCCAGCCTCTCGTTGGTATGTCCTGGCTGGCTCTGACTCCGTAGCCTCGGGGTTGGTCGCAGGATGGAGGCGGCCAGCTCCGCCATTAGGCCTCACGGCAGACGGAGGCAGGGAAGGGGGGATACGACACGAAAAAGTCGCATTCCCCCAAAGGAGGAGACAGAGGACATGTTTCTCCCCCCCAAACACAACCCAACAAACTAAAACTTAACAAAACAAGACAAAAAAAAACAACAGAAAAAGTAAAAACAGACGGACTGCAGGCGAGCCGCAGCCGATTAAAAGCGCCGCCACTCCCTCCCTTCTTAAAAAGTGGGGTTACGTTTGCTACCCTCCAATCCTCAGGAACTACTCCAGAATCTAAAGAGTTTTGAAAAATTATCACTAATGCATCCACTATTTCTGGAGCTACTTCCTTAAGTACTCTGGGTACTTCCTTAAGTACTCGTCCAAATGTCTCTGCCTTTGGACGAGACGCTGCTGTGCTCTGAGCAACCTGGTCGTGGGTGTTGGAGAGCCGGGGCGGAGGGAGGGATGGATGGAAGCAGAAGCAGCGGCGTGGGGCAGATGCGGACGGGGAGCCGGGGCTGGCGAGTGTTTGCCGGGCTGGCGAGTCGCTCGCTGCAGCTCCGGACATGGAGCAGCCTCAGTGCAAGAATCCCGTGCCATTGGAGGCGTTGTGCCACTGCCGTGAGAGTCTCTGCGCCCAATTCGCCCTGGTGACCGGCATGGACCAGGCTGCGGCTCTATCTTCCACTGCTTCTACCCAGTGCTTGGTACCTACTACCAGCAGCCACTGGTTGTCCTCCAGGATGCACGGAGCCGCAGCCTGGTCCATGCCGGTGACCGGGGCGAATTCATATAATAGTGGCCTTCAAATGGGGGTGGTTGCAGAAAGCATCCTGCTTGCCTGCTAGATTTTCACTTACTGTAACTGCAGGAAAAAATGTTCCGGATGTTGGGGGAGTCCAGAACCAGGGGTCACAGTTTAAGAATAAGAATCTGTGGAATTCCCTGCACAGAAGGCAGTGGATGCCAATTCACTGGATGTTTTCAAGAGTGGTGGAGGTATAATGTAGTCAAAGAGTGATACAGTGTGAAAACAGGTCCTTCGGCCCAACTTGCCTACACCCGCCAACATGTCCCAGCTACACTTACCTGCTTTTGGTCCATATCCCTCCAAACATGTATCAGTCTAACTGTTTCTTAAATGCTGGGATAGTCCCTGCCTGAACTACCTCCTCTGGCAGCTTGTTCCATACACCCACCACCCTTTGTGTGGAAAAAGGTACCCCTCAGATTCCTATGAAATCTTTTCCCCTTCACCTTACATCTGTCCTCTGGTCCTCGATTCACCTACTCTGGGCAAAAGACTCACTGCATTGAAATGGATATTTCAAATGCATTTTAGATTTCTCGAAAGTGCTACTTTTAAAAAAGTTACGTTTCCACAAACATATACCCCCTTTATTAATGTCATGGTTTGATGATTCTAAATTCAAATCAAAATGAAATTTACATCAAAACAAGAACGCATACTTTTAAAATACTCCGATTTTTTCCACGTGCAAAACATAATTTGTATGACTTTGCAAAATCAGGATATGTTATGATTATTTCTTCTCCCTTTTTCCAACTACAAACAAAAAAAAAACACTTGAAATTATAACACATTTTTTAAAAAAGTGTCAACATTTCTGTACCGTGGAAGGCACTGGCGTCGATCTGGGGGGGAGGGGGGATGGGGGATCCCCCCCCCGACACTTTTTGAGGTGGGGGATGGCCTGTATTATTATTCCCCAGTTTTTGGAGGTCGAGCAATAACAAAAATAATAATCACCTGCTCCTACCTCTCCTCTCATGAGGGCCCTACATTATCTTAAAAATACTTTAAAAAAAAACATTGAAATCATACTTCTACAATGCACTAAAACATGATTTTAATACATCAAATTTCAAAAAGTCCCTCCTGTGGGAGGGGGGGGGGGGGTGTGCCCCATCCCACACCCTCCACCCAATGCTTCAAAATCAAATGGTCGAGATTTATTGCCATATATACTCGCATAGAAATATCGAAAATAGGTGCAGCAATAGGCCTTACGCCCTTTCGAGCCAGCACTCAATATGATCATGGCTGTTCATCTAAAATAAGTACCCCTTTCTTGTTTTTTCCCCCAATTCCCCTGATTTCACTAGCCCCAAGAGTGAAATGTAACTCTCTCTGGAAAACATCCAATGAATTGGCCTCCACTGCCTTCTGTGGCAGAGAATTCCACAGATTCACAACTGTGTCCTCATCTCAGTCCACCATCCAGTGGATGTTGTCTATATGGACTTCAGTAAGGCCTTTGACAAAGTTCTACATGGAAGGTTGATTAAGAAGGTTCAATTGTTGGGTATTAATAGTGGAGTAGCAAGATGGATTCAACAGTGGCTGAATGGGAGATACCAATGAGTAATGGTGGATAACAAGTAGATTTTCAAAGTCTACAGAGAGATTTAGGGCATTTGGAAGTGGGCTGAAAGATGGCAGATGGAGTTTAATGCTGATAAGTGTGAGGTGCCAAATCTTGGCACGACAAATCAAAATAGGACGTACATGGTAAATGGTAGCGAATTGAGGAATGCAGTTGAACAGAGGGATCTAGGAATAACTGTGCATAGTTCCCTGAAGGTGGAATCTCATGTAGATAGGGAGGTAAAGAAAGCTTTTGGTGTGCCTTTATAAATCAGAACATTGAGTATAGAAGTTGGGATGTAATGTTAAAATTGTACAAGGCATTGGTGAGACCAATTCTGGAATATGGTGTACACTTTTGGTCGCCAAATTATAGGAAAGATGTCAACAAAATAGAGAGAGTCCAGAAGAGATTTACTAGAATGTTGCCTGGGTTTCATTGCCTAAGTTACAGAGAAAGGTTGAACAAGATAGGTCTTTATTCTTTGGAGTGCAGAAGGTTAAGGGAGGACTTGATAGAGGTCTTTAAAATTATGAGAGGGATAGACAGAGTTGACGTGGATAAGCTATTTCCATTGAGAGTGGAGAAGATTCAAACAAGAGGACATGATTTGAGAATTAAGGGACAAAAGTTTAGGGGTAACATGAGGGGGCACTTCTTTACTCAGAGAGTGGTAGCTGTGTGGAATGAGCTTCCAGTGGAAGTGGTGGAGGCAGGTTCGATTTTATCATTTAAAAATAAATTGGATAGGTTTATGGACGGGAAAGGAATGGAGGGTTATGGTCTGAGTGCAGGTAGATGGAACTAGGTGAGAGTAAGTGTTTGGCACAGACTCGAAGGGCCGAGATGGCCTGTTTCCGTGCTGTAATTGTTATATGGTTACATGGCCTACCCCTTATTCTTAAACTGTGACCCCTGGTTCTGGACTCCCCCAACATAGGGAACATTTTTCCTGCAGTTACAGTAAGTGAAAATCCTGCAGGCAAGTATGATGCTTTCTCCAACCACCCCCATTTGAAGGCCACTATCTTCCACCGCTTCTACCCAGTGCTTGGTACCTACTTCCAGCAGCCACTGGTTGTCCTCCACGATGCACCGAGCCGCAGCCTGATCCATGCCGGTCACCAGGGCGAATTGGGCGTAGAGACTCTCACGGCAGCGGCGCAACGTCTCAGACGGCCCGGGACTCTTGCACTGAGGCTGCTCCATGGCCGGAGCTGCAGCGAGCGACTCGCCAGCCCGGCAAACACTCGCCAGCCCGGGCTCCCCGTCCGCATCTGTCCCCCGCCGGTGCTGCTGCTTCCATCCATCCATCCGCCCCCGCTCTCCAACACCCACGACCAGGTTGCTCAGAGCACAGCAGCCTCTCGTCCAAGGCCGGAGACATTGAAGTATGTCTCGCCAAAAATGTGTGTGTGTGTGGGGGGCTGCAGTCCCCGGTTCCGCGGCCCATGTCCATATTCTGGACTCCATCTCCCATGATTCTCAGTCTGAAGAAGGATCTCGACCCGAAACGTCACCCTGTAGCGGCCCCTAGTGGCTGAACTGTGTATTAGAGAACCCTCGTCAGATGCCGGGTCTGTCACGTGACAGGGTTGGTGCGCGGGGCCGGGCCTCTCACGTGACAGGGTTGGTGCGCGGGGCCGGGTCTGTCATGTGACAGGGTTGGTGCGCGGGGCCGGGTCTGTCACGTGACAGGGTTGGTGCGCGGGCTTTTGACAGTTGACGGTTGACGGTTGGTGTTTGACAGTTGACGGTTGGTGTTTGACGGTTGACGGTTAACAGTTGGCGGTTGGTGTTTGACGGTTGAAGGTTGACAGTTGACGGTTGACGGTTGACGGTTAACAGTTGAAGGTTGACAGTTGACGGTTGGTGTTTCTACGTGGACCAAGGAACCGCAAGTCGCTTAATTCCTCGCCTCCAACAAGCGCCGGCCGAAGGCAAGTACGAGGGCCTAAAGGTACCGCTGCTGCGGACTTTCGGGCTCAGCCGCCGCGACCGGGCCTCCATGATCCTGCACATGGACGGCCTCGGCGTGAACTGATGAGCGAAATGTTCTCGCTGATGGACGGTCACCGGCCTCGTCTTCTCGTTGACCAGGCGTTCGGCAGCGACTTCACCGGCCCCCTGCAACTCGCCGAGGGAGATGTCGAGCTGTGGCAAGACAAGCAGCAACATGGCGGCGCTTCCATCAGCCGGGTGGGTGTCTGCAGCTCCATGACGGCCTCGACGGCCGATTCCACCAACAACTCAGCGTCGCAACCGGCAGCAGCAGATACCGGTAAGCTGCGTCTGTCTTGGTCCTAATTCCTACCAAATTAGGAATGTTACAACATTTTAAGATTAAAAAAATCAAGTCTGTAATTTATTCCATTAGATAAAGCTTAAAAAGAACTTTAATTTGATACCAAATTCACTTTCATATCTTCAGTATTAAAAAAGTTATGGTCATTTTCATACTCGGACATTGGCATCTTGTTCCCTATTGCTTTTCCATTCACTTAACACAAAAGCTGTGATCCAGGACAGTCAAAAGCCCATAACTTTCTTAAAAATTAAGAGAACTGAGTGAAATTTTCAGTTATTATAGATTGAAGCATTCGGGAAACAAATATGATACATCTTACTTGGATGGCTTGAAATTAAAGTATATAATTAGTTAATTACCTAATTAAGTAGCTAAATACAAAATTTCCCGTTGTGACGGAAATAGTAATAAACACCCAGACTGCCTTGAAAATTCAAAAATGTGATATTCTCAAGATCAGAACTTTAATATTATTGTAACGTTAAAACAAATATTAAATACCCAACAAAAAAATCATATTCATCAGTCATCAAATCAATTCAATTCACTAAATTCAATTACTAGATCTAAACATCTATCCCATTCTTAAGAACATCTATCCCATTCTTTAATTAGGTAATGTATCCAAATAACAAACTGATCCCATTCACATAAGAATTCAGAATATACCATGATTTTTAAATCTCACTTTGTCATGAATGTCTATGCCAAATGTAAGGAATTGAATGTTTAATTCCCATAAATTTTACTCTTTCTCACTGCAGCAGGCAAAGGCATTTGTTCAAAATCCAGAAACATCCACTCAAGATAATCAAAATCATTATTTTTTGCACGTCGGAGGATTATTTGTTGTATGTCATGGCAGGTAGGGTGGAAGGTGAGGACACATAATCCTCCATCATTTTCGCCACCTCCAACGTGACCCCACCACTTGCCACATCTCCCCATCTCTTCCCCTGTCTGCTTTCCGCAGAGACTGCTCCCTCCGTATCTCCCTGGTCTCGATTACTGCAACTCCCTTTACACTGGCATCAGCCAATCTTCCCAGTCCCGCCTGCAACTGGTCCAAAACGCCGCAGCAAGACTCCTGATGGGCACCCGAAAAAGGGACCACATCACCCTGATTCTGGCCTCACTCCACTGACTCCCTGTGCTGTTTCGAATAAATTTCAAGATCCTTCTTTATGTTTACAAAGCCCTTAACAGGCTTGCTCCCACCTACATCAAAAGTCTGCTTACCCACCACACCACCTCCAGGTCCCTAAAGGCAGCGGGGCTAACGTCACAACATCTACGCCGGAAGCGATATAGATGTCGTACCCCACAGACGAGTGGGACACTCACTACGGTGTTGAAATCTCAGACACCGTACACTTATTTGATATAATTTTATTTTTTATTTTTATCACAATACGTCACATCTATGTGTTTTCTTTCCAAGGACAATCGCGGAGGAGAACTACCAAGGAAGTCTATAATAGAAATGCCCCCAAAATAACCAGAGTCCTGAGGTATGAATGCACCATAATAAATAAGATCAATAAAATTGGTAAAAATGTATGATGATAATCAAAAGAAAATGGGAGGAATCACACTATGTAGCTGGAATATAAGGGGTATTAATGAACCTATTAAAAGGAGCAAGGTACTAGCTCAGTTGAAATCATACAACACGGACATTTCGTTTCTACAGGAAACGCATCTTAAACATCAAGATCAGACGAGACTGAGGGCAAACTGGATAGGACAAACATTTCACTCTTCATTCACCTCCAAATCTAGAGGCACTGCAATCATTCGTAAAGGAATTCCATTTAAATCAAAGAATACTATTTTAGATAAGGAAGGGAGATACCTTATAGTAGCAGGAGAGATCAATAATACGCCAATTACGCTGGTAAATATATACGCGCCCAATTTCGATAACCCTCAATTTTTTAATAAAATTCTGAATATAATTGCAGAATTTAATTTTCAAAATGTTATAATTGGAGGAGACTTTAACTGTGTTTTAGACCCTTATCTAGATAAATCGATGCAAAAACAAAAAGGTAATATGAAATCTAAAACCAGTGAACTTTTACATACATATATGGAAAACACAAATATAGCAGATGTGTGGAGGATTGCAAACCCGACGGGAAGGGATTATTCGTTTTATTCAACGGTGCATAAAACATACTCACGGATAGACTACTTTCTTGTGGATACAAAATTAATTCCGCACACTATGAACGCTAAATATCACACTAATGCGATCTCAGACCACTCTCCGTTAACTTTTGTTTTAAAATTAGAAGGAATGTCTATGAATAAATCGTTCTGGAGGTTTAACTCGCAAATTTTAAAAGACCCACAAGGGAGTATATATCTAAAAAAACAGATGGATCTATTTTTTGAGATAAATGATACACCAGATATTTCCCCCACGCTATTATGGGAATCCTTCAAAGCATTTATTAGAGGAGTCATTATTTCATTCCAAGCTTATCAAAATAAAAAGAATAAGAATGAACAAAGACACTTAGAAGAACAAATAAAAACAATTAGATACAGATAATGCTAAAGACCCAACTATGGATAAACATAATAAAATCCTACTATTGAAATTCAAGCTAAATAAATTACTGTCAGAGAAAGTTATAACATTATTTCAAATCACAAAACAAGAACACTTCGAATTCGGGGACAAACCCCACAAACTCCTAGCACGCCAACTGAAAAAACGGGAAAAAGAGAATGCAATATTAAAGATTAAATCAGACAGAGGGGAATTAATAACACTACCCAAGGAGATCAATAAAAGATTTGCTCAATTTTACCAGAATTTATACACATCTAAAACGTTAATAGATAATAATAAAATCTCAGAATTCTTAGATAACTGTAACCTACCACAATTAGAACTGAGGGAACAAGAGGAACTGGGAGCACAAATCACTCCTAAGGAGATAGAAGACACAATAAAAACACTAAAGAATGGAAAAACACCAGGACCAGACGGATTCAGTAATGAATTTTATAAATCTTTTTATGACATAGTTACTCCACGATTACAGAAAATGTATACACATGCTTTTAAAGAGCAAAACTTACCAGAAACACTAGCAGAATCAACGATTATATTAATACTTAAAAAAGATAAAAATATAGAAGAACCAGGATCATATAGAGCTATAGCTTTGTTAAATACGGATCAAAAAATAATAGCGAAAACACTAGCCAGTAGACTAAGCAGGTATGTTAGTAGACTAATAAATGAGGATCAAACAGGATTTATACCTAAGAGACATTCATTTAATAATTTGAGACGTTTGCTCAACATAATGCACTCGCATAAATCTCAGGACCAAGAGTTATCTATCATCTCATTGGACGCAGAAAAAGCGTTTGATCAAGTAGAATGGGACTATATGTTTAAAGTATTGCAAAAATTCCAATTGGGAGAGAACTTCATTGCATGGATAAAACTATTATATAACAAACCTACGGCTAGAATACTAACTAATAATATATTATCCTCGAAATTTGAACTATCAAGGGGCAATAGACAAGGATGTTCATTATCACCGCTGTTATTTGCTTTAGTAATTGAACCCCTTGCTGAAAAAATAAGAACACACATGGATATTTACGGTTATAATACAAAATATTCAAATAACAAAATATCCTTATATGCCGATGACGTACTATTATACATCACAAAACCACAAATTAGTATACCAAATATATTAAATTTAATTGAGGACTTTGGATCCTTTTCAGGATATAGAATAAACTGGAACAAAAGTGAAATTATGTCGATAAAACCAAAAGACTCAACACACCTCAGGAAATTCCCTTTTAAAATAGCCATAGAAAAATTCAAATATTTGGGAATTGAAATTACTAGAAATTACCAGGATATGTTTAAAGCCAATTATAATCCCTTACTTAAGAAATTAAATAATATGATTAAATTCTGGAAAACACTTCCGATGTCCTTAAGAGGCAGAATAAATGCTATAAAAATGATTTTCTTACCACAAATCCTATACCTATTTCAATCAATACCTATATATATCCCAAAAAAGTTTTTCAAAAAATTGGACTCAGACATTACAAATTTTATATGGGATTATAAATCCCATAGAATACAAAGAGCACACCTTAATAAACGAAAAGAGTTGGGGGGTCTCGCGCTCCCTAACTTTATGTATTATAAATGGGCAGTAAATATTAAAAATATGATTCACCTGCTGGACAATTCTGCCCAGCAGGTGGACTGGATTATAATGGAAAAAGAGGACTGTTCCCCGAGTAATATAGGAGCGATTATTCTCTCTCCAATAAATTTGAATAATAAAAATTATAATAAAAACCCAATTATAAATAGCACAATTAGAACATGGAAACAAATAAAACAGAATCTAAAATTAAGAAACCTATCTCTCTCAACACCAATAGTTAATAACCCATCGTTTAAACCTTCAACCATAGACAAATCATTTATACAATGGGAAAGAATGGGAATCAAAACGCTTGAAGATCTGTATGAACTGGGAAAATTACTATCATTTCAACAACTACAACTGAAATATAATCTGAAAAATAATCAATATTTTAAATATCTACAAGTTGGTGATTACCTAAAAAAACACACAAAAGACTATCATAATATGCCTTCCGACTTACTAGATGAAGCAATGAAGACAAAGGCGGAATCAGCTAATCTAATATCGTACTTATATAATATCATTTTAAACATAGAAATACCCACAACAGATGGAATTAGAAGAGACTGGGAACAAGAATTAGCTATAAAAATTTCAAAAGAGAGCTGGGATAACCATTTACTACAGGTGCATAAATGTTCGATCAACGTATGACATACGCTCATCCAATTCAAAACATTACATAGACTATATTATTCAAAAACTAAATTAAATAAAATCTTTCCTAATGTTTCACCAATCTGTGATAAATGTCTATGTCAAGAAGCTACCATAGCGCATTCTTTTGTTTTTTGTACAAAAATCCAAAATTTTTGGTATGAAATATTTGATATTTTCTCAAAATTAATTAAAATAAAACTGGTACCAAAACCAGAATGGATCATTTTTGGAATATCGGAAGGTATCCCTGAATTAAATGTGTACCAGAAGAACTTATTCAATTATGGGCTAATAATGGGTAAAAGGCTCATACTTAAATTCTGGAAAAATGCGCCCACACCAACAATAAAAATGTGGACATCAAATATGTTGGAAACATTACATCTGGAAGAGATGAGATTCCTCTTAGCAGGGAAAGCAGACCAATTCCAAAAGACGTGGTCTACGTTTTTGGACCTATTACAAGCATGAGGTGCAATAGTAATTAAAAAAATAAATAAATAAAGAATGGTATCAGGACCTGGTAATGGGAGGTAAAACAATAAAAACAGACTTGGTCGGTGGTTCCCTTTCTGCGATTGTTCCTACTTTCTTTTTCTTTCTTTTCTAGGATCTGCTTTCTTACTTTACTTCCTTCTCTAACTTCTTTTCTAAGGGGCTTTCTTTTCACAACACTCTTTTGCACTTCACGACTCTTGCGCACTTTCTTTACTTTTCTTACTTCTATCTTTCTCTTAAAGCTAAAAAAAATGAAGCGGTATAAAAAATGTACTAAGATATAAATGTTGTGTATTACTGTAAATTACCGTACTTCTAATAAAAATAATTTAAAAAAATAAAATAAAAAAAAAAGATAAAGCTTAAAAAGAACTTTAATTTGATACCAAATTCACTTTCATATCTTCAGTATTAAAAAAGTTATGGTCATTTTCATACTCGGACATTGGCATCTTGTTCCCTATTGCTTTTCCATTCACTTAACACAAAAGCTGTGATCCAGGACAGTCAAAAGCCCATAACTTTCTTAAAAATTAAGAGAACTGAGTGAAATTTTCAGTTAGTATAGATTGAAGCATTCGGGAAACAAATGTGATACATCTTACTTGGATGGCCTGAAATTAAAGTATATAATCAGTTAATTACCTAATTAAGTAGCTAAATACAAAATTTCCCGTTGTGACGGAAATAGTAATAAACACCCAGACTGCCTTGAAAATTCAAAAATGTGATATTCTCAAGATCAGAACTTTAATATTATTGTAACGTTAAAACAAATATTAAATACCCAACAAAAAAATCATATTCATCAGTCATCAAATCAATTCAATTCACTAAATTCAATTACTAGATCTAAACATCTATCCCATTCTTAAGAACATCTATCCCATTCTTTAATTAGGCAATGTATCCAAATAACAAACTGATCCCATTCACATAAGAATTCACAATATACCATGATTTTTAAATCTCACTTTGTCATGAATGTCTATGCCAAATGTAAGGAATTGAATGTTTAATTCCCATAAATTTTACTCTTTCTCACTGCAGCAGGCAAAGGCATTTGTTCAAAATCCAGAAACATCCACTCAAGATAATCAAAATCATTATTTTTTGCACGTCGGAGGATTATTTGTTGTATGTCATGGCAGGTAGGGTGGAAGGTGAGGACACATAATCCTACGTCATTTTCGCCACCTCCAACGTGACCCCACCACTTGCCACCTCCCCATCTCTTCCCCTGTCTGCTTTCCGCAGAGACTGCTCCCTCCGTATCTCCCTGGTCTCGATTACTGCAACTCCCTTTACACTGGCATCAGCCAATCTTCCCAGTCCCGCCTGCAACTGGTCCAAAACGCCGCAGCAAGACTCCTGATGGGCACCCGAAAAAGGGACCACATCACCCTGATTCTGGCCTCACTCCACTGACTCCCTGTGCTGTTTCGAATAAATTTCAAGATCCTTCTTTATGTTTACAAAGCCCTTAACAGGCTTGCTCCCACCTACATCAAAAGTCTGCTTACCCACCACACCACCTCCAGGTCCCTTAGATCGGCCGACTTACTGAACATCCCGCGGTCTAGGCATAAGCTCAGGGACGACCGTGCCTTTGCGGTTGCAGCTCCTAGACTGTGGAACAGCATCCCTCTTCCCATCAGAACTGCCCCCTCCATCGACTCTTAAGTCGAGACTTAAAACTCATCTTTACTCTCAATCCTTTCTTGACATCCTCTGAGGGAGGGTTATATGTATGTATTTATGTATGTACTTAATCTATGAACCACTGTTGTATAACGTTAGTACCTCCACCAATGTAAAGCACTTTGGTCAACGAGAGTTGTTTTTAAATGTGCTATAGAAATTAAAGTTACCTGACTTGACTTGGTCAATTCGTCCCTTCCCACCCAAACCACCCCTCTCCTGGCACTTTCCCTTGCGACGGCAGAAAATGCTATACTTGTCGCTTTACCTTCCCCCTTGACTCCATTCAAGAACCCAAGCAGTCGTTCCAGATGCGGCAGCGGTTCACCTGCACCTCCTCCAACCTCATCTATTGCATCCGATACTCTTGGTGTCAGCTGCTCTACATCGGTGAGACCAAGTGTAGGCTTGGCGATCACTTCGTCCAACACCTCCGCTCGGTTCGCAATGACCAAGCTGATCTCCCGGTGGCTCAGCACTTGAACTCCCCCTCCCATTCCCAATCCGACGTTTCTGTCCTGGGCCTCCTCCATGGCCAGAGTGAGGACCACTGTGAATTGGAGAAGCAGCACCTCATATTTCGCTTGGGCAGTTTGCACCCCAGTGGTATGAACATTGACTTCTTCAATTTCAGGTAGTCCTTACTCTCTCCTCCCCTTCTCAGCTCTCCCTCAGCACACTGTCTCCGCCTCTTCCTTTCTTCTCCCCCCTCCCCCTCACATCAATCTGAGGAAGGGTCTTGACCCGAAACCACACCTATTCCCTTCGCTCCATAGATGCTGCCTCACCCGCTGAGTTTCTCCAGCAATTTTGTCTCCCTTCGACTTTCCAGCATCTGCAGTTCCTTCATAAACGTGTGGTTTAAATGTTGTTTTTACAATAACTATTTTATTCCACCCGTTTGAACTCGCTACAACCCATTCATTCTCTCTACACATGCTGCCTGTCCCGCGGATTTACTCCAGCATTTTGTGTCTTCCTTTGGTGTAAACCTGCATCTGCATTTCCTTCCTACACACAACCTCGCCGTTGCCATTCCGTTCCAGGCTGTGTCACTCCCAGCCTGTGCCGAGGCAGCAGTCTGCATTGTCAGTAACCCTTGAACTTCCCAGTAAAATCCCAGTCTGAGGGGCCGACTACTGACATTCCCGGTGTAAACCCTGGTGTGAACTATGTGCCTCCAGAGGGACTCACCTTCAACCTGCAGATGCAGCGCCTCCTGGTTACTGGACGTGGGGGTGCTGATGGAACACGTGTAGATTCCAGCATCTGATACTTTGACCCTCTTCAGTTTAAGCGATGCGTTTCCACGGGGAAACTCTTCCCGAAAGAGTTCCGTCCTCCCTCGATAAGCCCTGTCCTGCATCTCAGCTCGGTCCTGGCCGCCGGTGTATAAATGTACCGGTGACCCCGGGCTCGTTGTAAACCATCGGACCTCCAGAGCGTCCAGTGATGTATCCGGACATTCCAACATGGCATCTTCACCCACCATGGCCACCACCGGACAGTCCGGCACAATCACATAGAACTCCTCTGGAAAAATAAAATATTTAAACTTGAGCTTTTTACGTTGGCGAGTTGTGTAACTTTTCGGGGGTCGGGTGGCAGTTAAGCAAAAGCAGGTACATTTCCATTTTAGGGTTGCTAATTCTTCCAAAAATCATATTAGAATAACGTCACAATCTCTGTCGCTCTAATGCTCCAAATTGGGGTTTGAACCCACGACCATCTGACCCAGGACTTTGTTAACAGCGTCTCTACTGACAATCGGAACTCATCGCATAGATCGGCTGAGGCAGTGAAGTAGCACAATATTCACAGCAAGGTGTATGATAGTCGCGTCGATAATCCCATTACCTACCCATGGTCAACGCATGAACAAGCAACAGCACAAAGATGCAGCCTGCTCCCTTCATCGTTGAAAGAATTCCTTCCTTGGTTTCACCTGGAAACAGAACATCGAGATAATGTTTAAAGGGGAAGCACTACCACACTGAAAATAAGTCCATGAACTAATTCTACGAATTCTATTTTAACGGGTAATATAAAATAAATTATTGGCAAAACGCCACTGGGTATAACTTCTGACAAATACAGAAGGCGTGTGTCCAACATTATGCATAAGTTCGAGGCTGATCGTTTTTACTAGTTTTCTCCTTAGTGTTTTATGTTTGTTTTTGCAAAATACTATTAAACGCTAGTGCAGTTTGCAAACTGCACTTCAGTTTCAGAAAATTCAGAACATTACACAACGTTAATGCAGGGAGTGGAGGGAGGTGGATTGTGTGACAACAGTTAAGCATTGGTCTCTGCATCGTGTTCGGCACAGACATTGTGGGCCGAGGCTCACGTTCCTGTCTTGTTCTGTGTTCTATGTTCTATTGTGCACTGAGCCTAGCTGCAGAGAAATGGAGACGAGGACAATAGCAATAGACAATAGGTGCAGGAGTAGGCCATTCGGCCCTTCGAGCCAGCACCGCCATTTAATGTGATCATGGCTGATCATCCCCAATCAGTACCCCGTTCCTGCATTCTCCACATATCCCCAGCATATGACAGTCCCGCCATCCCGGGAATTAACCTACGCTGCACTCCATCAATAGCAAGAATGTCCTTCCTCAAATTAGGGGACCAAAACTCCACACAGTACTCCAGGTGTGGTCTCACTAGGGCTCTGTAAAACTGCAGAATGACCTCTTTGCTCCTATATTCGTTTCCTCTTGTTATAAAGGCCAACATGCCATTCGCTTTCTTCACTGCCTGCTGTACCTGCATGCTTACTTTCATAGACTGATGAACAAGGACCCCCAGATCCCATTGTACTTCCCCCTTTCCCAACTTGATGCCATTTAGATAGTAATCTGCCTTCCTGTTTTTGATACCAAAGTGGATAACCTCACGCTTATCCACATTAAATTTCATCTGCCATACATCTGCCCACTCCCCCAACCTGTCCAAGTCACCCTGCATTCGCAGAGCATCCTCCTCACAGTTCACACTGCCACCCAGCTTTGTGTCATCTGCAAATGTGCTAATGTTACTTTGAATCCCTTCATCCAAATAATTGATGTGTATTGTAAATAGCTGCGGTCCCAGCACCGAGCCTTGCGTTACCCCACAAGTCACTGCCTGCCATTCTGAAAGGGACCCGTTAATCCCTACTCCTTGTTTCCTGTCTGCCAACCAATTTTCTATACATGTCAGCACGCTACCCCCAATATCATGTGCCCTAATTTTGCCCACTAATCTCCTATGTGGGACCTTATCAAATCCTTTCTGAAAGTCCGGGTGCACTACATCCACTGGCTCTCCCTTGTCCATTTTCCTAGTTACATCCTCAAAAAATTCCAGAAGATTTGTCAAGCATGATTTCCCCTTCGTAAATCCATGCTGACTCCGACCGACCCTGTTACTGCTATCCAAATGTGCAGCTATTTCATCTTTTATAATTGACTCGAGCATCTTCTCTACCACCGATGTCAGGCTAACTGGTCTATAATTCCCTGTTTTCTCTCTCCCAACTTTCTTAAAAATTGGGATTACATTAGCTACCCTCCAATCCACAGGAACTGATCCTGAGTCTAGAGAACATTGGAAAATTGTCAACAATGCATCCACGATTTCTAGAGCCACTTCCTTAAGTACCCTGGGATGCAGACCATCAGGCCCTGGGGATTTATCAGCCTTACATCCCATCAGTCTACCCAACACCATTTCCTTCCTAATGTGGATTTCCTTCAGCTCCTCCGTCACCCCAGATCCTCTGGCCACTACTATATCAGGAAGATTGTTTTTGTCCTCCTTAGTGAAGACGGATCCAAAGTACCTGTTCAACTCATCTGCCATTTCCTTGTTCCCCATCATAAATTCCCTGATAAAGATTCAGGCTAAGAGAACTGATAAAGATTCAGGCTAAAATCATAAAGGAATCCAAAGGTCTGAACGAGATAAAAGGGAGTCCAAAGGGCTTTTACTGCACATTAACAATCGAAGGACTGTGGGGAGGCACTGAGACGACGAACAACCAACGTTGGGAATAAGGTAGGGACATTTCTACACTTCTAACTTGTTTCCTATAACTGTGGCCATACTGCAACAAAACTGACCAATGTGAACATTAGAACAATCTGAAGTTGTGTGCAACTCTGTATTAATGCCATTTGGCGGAATAAACTGTCTCATGATGTGTCGTTAAAGAATCACCAAAACAGGAGAGTCGACAAAGAAGTCAGTGGATGTTATTTACTTGGATTATCAGAAGGATTTTGATAAGTTGCCACACGCGAGGCTGCTAAACAGGATTGGAGCTCCTGGTATTTGAAGCAAGGTTCCAGCATGGATAGTAGATTGGTTGACGGGCAGAAGCAACGAGTGAGAATAAAGGGGGGCATTTATGGTTGGCTGCTGGTGACCAGTGGTGTTCCACGGGGGTCGGTGTAGGGGCCGCTACTTTACACCTCATGTGTTAATCATCTGGATGGGAGAATTGGTGGCTTTGTGGACAATTTTTCAGACGATACGAAAAGAGGTGGAGGGGGCAGTTGTGTCGATGAAGCATGGAGGCTGCAGAATGAGGTGGACAGGTTGGGAGAGAGGGCAAAGAAGTGGAACATGGAATACAGCAGGTTGCTGTGTTTGACTGAGAGTTGATAGTCTAAAATATCTGTTTCCCGCCACGCCCTGGCACTGATAAGGACAAGCGCAGTGAACTGCTCAGAGACATCTTCTGAATCCCCCGATATCTCACGATCGATCTCTCCAGTCGGTTCCTGTTTAACTCCACTCACCTTTCTCCAGCAGCCGATCCCCGCTGAGAGTCCAACCATCCCCAAAGTAGATTATGTTTGGGACTCGCGTCACACTTTGAATCTGACCGCGGATATCCCACCTCCCCACAATACGTGAGCACTTCCACGTCGGCTGCTGCTGAAAACGTTCACTGTTTCTGGAAGGACAGGTTGAGTGAAGGTGAGAATGCTGTTCATCGATTACAGCTCAGCATTCAACACCATCATACCCTCTAAACTGATCACCAAACTCGGTGACCTGGGCATCGACCCCTCCCTCTGTAACTGGATACTGGACTTTCTGACCAACAGACCCCAGTCTGTTAGGTTAGACAAGCACACCTCTTCAACCCTCACCCTGAACACCGGCGTTCCACAGGGCTGTGTGCTGAGCCCCCTCTACTCCCTCTTCACCTACGACTGCACACCTGCACATGGTACTTACACCATCATCAAGTATGCAGATGATACAACGGTGATTGGCCTCATCAGCAACAACGATGAGTCGGCCTATAGGGAGGAGGTCCAGCTCCTAGCAGCATGGTGCGCTGACAACAACCTGGCTCTTAACTCCAAGAAGACCAAGGAGCTCATTGTAGACTTCAGGAAGTCTAGGGGCGGCACGCACACCGCCATCCACATTAACGGGATGGAGGTGGAACGTGTTTCCAGCTTCAGGTTCCTGGGGGTCAACATCTCCAATGACCTCTGTTGGACCCACAATACCTCAACTCTGGTCAAGAAGGCTCACCAGCGTCTCTTCTTCCTGAGGAGACTAAAGAAGGTCCATCTGTCTCCTCAGATTCTGGTGAACTTCTACCGCTGCACCATCGAGAGCATCCTTACCAACTGTATCACAGTATGGTATGGCAACTGTCTCCGACAGGAAAGCAGTGCAGAGGGTGGTGAAAATTGCCCAACGCATCACCGGTTCCTCACTCCCCTCCATTGAGTCTGTCCAAAGCAAGCGTTGTCTGCGAAGGGCGCGCAGCATCGCCAAGGACTGCTCTCACCCCAACCACAGACTGTTTACCCTCCTACCATCCGGGAGGCGCTACAGGTCTCTCCGTTGTTGGACCAGCAGGTCCAGGAACAGCTTCTTCCCTGCGGCTGTTACACTACTCAACACTGTACCTCGGTGACTGCCAATCACCCCCCCCCCCCCCCCCGGACACTCCTCCCACCAGGATTTATTAGCTTTATTTATTGCTCATATTTATGTCGCTCTTCTAGGGAGATGCTAACTGCATTTCGTTGTCTCTGTACTGTACACTGCACAATGACAATAACGCTGAATCTGAATCTGAGCTGCTCCAGATCGGTGGCGCTTTGCTGGTCCGTTACTGGACCCTGGGAGGGGCAGCTCTGTTGTCCCAGTGGTAGAAGAAGGGCAACAAATGTCATTCTGTATAATCAGGTCACAACTACTCAAACCTGGACCGTACAATGGAACAGGGGAGGCGACCACCTGGACCAGGCGGTTATTCCGTGTTGACTCTACACTGCCCCCTGCGGCCAGGTGTGTGTTGGGATGGTCAGCCCTGGAGCTGCAAATCCCCTCGTTCCCTCCGCTTCTTTCACCAATGACCTCAGCCCGAGTCCTCCGCTCACGGCCCTCCGTCCACAGGGCCCACTTTCCCCTCCTTCACCGGGGCAACCCGTCCCCATTCTGAACCCCTCCATTCAAATCCTACCCCACCTCACCTTCCCCAGCTCACACACACACCTATCCCGGATCACAGAACAACCCCAGCCTCCCTGCTGGGCGGCACGGAGGCGCAGCGGTAGAGTTGGTGCTTCACAGCGCCAGAGACCCGGGTTCGATCCTGACGACAGGTGTTGTATGTATCGAGTTGTACGTTCTCCCGCGACCGCGTGGGTTTTGCCCGAGTGCTCCAGTTTTCTTCTATAATCCAAAGACGGCCAGGTTTGTAGATAAATTGGTGTCGGGGAAATTTGTAAAATTGTCCCTCGAGTGCAGGATCGTGCTGGTGTACAGGGTCATCTCTGGTCGTCGGGAGAGAAACAAGAGCAAATGAGAGAATAGAGACCTGGGAGGCATCGTTCACTGTTTATTCCACTGGACAATATAATCTCACCCCCTGATTATTTTTTATTGTTCCGGCATCTTTTGGCTTCAGAATCATTTTTTGTCCTTTGACAGGTTTGATGATGGGTGACTGAAGAAATTCCCGGGAGAAGGTTTGTCCTGGACCCGACCCCCGTGACAGGAGACTCAAGGAACAGATTCTAAAGGGAGCCGGGGTCTCGGTGCGGAGCCTGGAGTCCTTTGGCCACCGGTTGCCCTTGGCTACCCCGCACAAGGCGTGACTTTTCACCCGCACAAGGTGTGACCTTTCACCCCGCACAAGGTGTGACCTTTCACCCCCTGGTCAACAGTGAGGGGGTGGTCGACACCGGCAGCGGGGTCGGAGGGGAAGGGGGGGATCACAGCTTCCCGCCCATCACGGGTCTAACACTTCTCTCTCTCTCTCTCTCCCTCAGGCACTGACCCCTCCACTGGGATGGGAATGGTTCACTGCGCTGTGTTGTTACTGCACGGGATCCTCAGCTCAGTCCACGGCAATGACCACAACATCTGGTCTGATTTATATTTATTTATCTCATGGAGGAGGCTTCATCGAGTCAGAAGATTCATATTTTAAAATCGCTCATTTTAATGCAGTTGTCCACATCACTTAATACGATCAGGTAGGAGTTTCTTCCTCCCTCTGTGGGCGATGATGGGGTCTGCAGGAGTAGGAGGCAACTTCATTTTTCGTGGATAATCAGGATAGCAGGAAGCAGAGAGTGGGTGCCGATCGTTTTTCTCTCTGGGTGGCAAGATGTAAGGAGTGGTGTCCCACGGGGATTGGTGTTTGAGACCCCAACATTACATTAAAAATAAATCGTGAACAACCAGTGAAAATGTTCATATATTGTTTTCATCCCTGGATTATAAGGTTATAAGTGATAGGAGCAGATGAATGTCATTCCGCCCATCAAGTCTACTCCGCCATTCAATCATGGCTGATCTATCTCTCTCTCCCTAACCCCATTAGAGTCATAGAGTGACACAGTGTGGAAACAGGCCCTTTGGCCCAACTCGCCCACACTGGCCAACAATTTCCCCGCGGCACTATTCCCACCTGCCTGCGCTTGGTCCATATCCCTCTAAACCTGTCCTATCCATGTACGTGTTAAACGATGGGGTAGTCCCAGCCTCAACAACCTCCTCTGGCAGCTTGTTTCATACACCCGGCACCCTTTGTGTGGAAACGTTGCCTCTCGGATTCCTATTAAATCTTTTCAATTAATTAAATCTATAAAATTTGATATCTATTCAGCTATCTCTCCTTGGATCCCATGCGATCTAACCTTCCAGAGCAGCCTACCATGCAGAACCTTCTCGAACGCCTTATTGAAATCCATGTACACAACATCTAGAGCTCTGCCTTCATCAACCTGCGTGGTCACGTCTTCAAAAAAGTCAACCAGATTTGTGAGACGTGCTCTCATGTACAAAACCGTGCTAACTGTCCCCAATCAGCCCTTGCCCATCCAAATGCTTGTATATCCTATCCCTCTACAGATGTTAAGCTCACCGGCCTATAGTTCCCAGCATTTTATCTGCAGCCCTTCTTGAAAAGAGGTACAACGTTTGCCATCCTCCAGTCTTCCGGCACCTCTCCTGATTTTATGGACGACTCGTAAATTACAATCAGGGCTCCCGCAATTTCCTCTCCAGTTTCCCACAATATCCTCGGATATATCAGATCATTCTCCTGCCTTCTTCCCATTACCCCTGACACCCGTACTAATCAAGAATCTCTGTCTGAAAAATATCTATTGACTTGACCTCCAGAACCTTCTGTGGCAATGAATTCCACACATTCACCACCCTCTGCTTAAGAAATCCATCCTCAAACCCCTCCTAAATGAATGTCCTTTAATTCTGAAGCTATGACCTCGAGTCGTAGACTCTCCCACTGGTGGAAACATCACAATACTCCAAATACGGCCAGACCTGCGCCTTATAGAGCCTCAGCATTACATTCCTGTTTTTGTATTCTAGCCCTCATGAAATAAATGCGATTGGTCTTTGTGCGTACAGAACGATGCAAACTTTACTAACATTAATTTTGTTTTCTATTTTTCTGTATTGATTCCTTAAATAATCGTGTTTTCACTGATTTGAATTGACACGCAGGTGAATTTGTCGTAATTGTACCGGGCAATGGTTTTGTAGCCACTGTAGGTTCAGATGTGGTGTTGGAATGTCAGCTTGTCCCAAATATATTGACCAGTAACATGGTCGTGCAGTGGAGGAAGTCAGGTCTCACCTCGCCAGTCCTCGTGTACAGACAGCAACAAAATGAAGCCCTCGCTCAACACCAGGATTACAGAGCAAGGGCCGAACAGTTTAAAGATGAAGTTACCAAAGGGAACATTTTCCTCAGAATAAAGAATGTAAGAAGGTTTGATGAAGGGGAATATACATGTTCAGTTACAGAGGGAACCGAGTATGAAGCATCTCCAGCCCAACTGCGAGTTCGAGGTGAGTAAGTAAAATCATTGCTATTATTAACATTAAAGAAATGCGATTGTCTTTATAAATCGCTTCTCATGGTTTAAAGATAGAATTGCTGTACCGTTGGCACAATATTCACAATATTTCAAGAGTCTTACACTTTCTCTGCTCCTAGGGGTGAGACAGTGAATTCCTCAGGATCAGGATATTGTATCCAGTGATAGTGGCTGGTTACACATGGAGTGCATGTGCAAAACACCGATTGTTGGACGATAAATGTAAAAATAACAGTTTGTTAAGGGCGTTCAATCAACAATGTTGATTTATAATTACATAATTACAAATGCTTTCAGAAAGCATTTGATAATGTCCCACAGGAGATCAGTGGGCAAAATGTGGGCACATGGTATTGGCGGTAGAGTGCTCTACATGGATAGAAAATTGATTGGCAGACAGGAAACAAAGAGTAGGGATTAACGGGTCCCTTTCAGAATGGCAGGCAGCGACTAGTGGGGTACCGCAAGGCTCGGTGCTGGGACCGCAGCTATTTACAATATACATCAATGATTTTGATGAAGGGATTCAAGGTAACATTTGCAAATTTGCAGATGACACAAAGCTGTGTGGTAGGGTGAACTGTGAGGAGGATGCTATGAGAATGCAGGGTGGCTTGGACAGGTTGGGTGAGTGGGCAAATGCATGGCAGATGCAGTTAATGTGGATAAATGAGAGGTTATCCACTTTGGTAGCAAAAACAGGAAGGCAGATTATTATCTAATGGTGTCAAGTTGGGAAAAGAGGAAGTACAAGCAGATCTGGGGGTCCTTGTTCATTAGTTAATGAAAGGAAGCATGCAGGCACAGCAGACAGTGAAGAAAGCGAATAAGAAGTTGGCCTTAATAAGAAGAGGAGTTGAGTAGAGGAGCAAAGAGGTCCTTCTGCAAGTGTATAGTGCCCTAGTGAGACCACACCTGGAGTATAGTGTGCAGTTTTGGTACCATTATTTGAGGAAAGACATTCCTGCTATTGAGGGAGTGCAGCGTAGGTTCACAAGGTTAATTCCCGGGATGGCAGGACTGTCATATGCTGAGAGAATAGAGCGGCTGGGCTTGTATACTCTGGAATTTAGAAGGTTGAGAGGGGATCTTATTGAAACATATAAGATTATTAAGGGTTTGGACACGCTAGAGGCAGGAAACATGTTCCCGATGTTGGGGGAGTCCAGAACCAGAGGCCACAGTTTAAGAATAAGGGGTAAGCTATTTAGAACAGAGATGAGGAGAAACTTTTTCACCCAGACAATTGTGAGTCTATGGAATTCTGTCTCAGAGGACGGTGGAGGCCGGTTCTCTGGATACTTTCAAGAGAGAGCTTGATAGGTCTCTGAAAGATAGCGGAGTCAAGGGATATGAGGAGAAGGCAGGAACGGGGTACTGATTGTGGATGATTAGCCATGATCACATTGAATGGCGATGCTGGCTCGAAGGGCCAAATGGCCTATTTCTGCACCTATTGTCTATTGTCTATAATTAAGAACATGCTGTTGCAATGTTTATATTGAGAAGTAACTTGAGTAAATGGAGGGCAGCCATGGTAATGTGTTTCACCGGAGTTCCATCACAACTGTCCCAGAGTTTTTAATTGAGGGGAATGGAGAATGGATTCAGATTCAACTTTATTGTCATTGTGCAGTGTACAGTACAGAGACAACGAAATGCAGTTAGCATCTCCCTAGAAGAGCGACATAAATATGAGCAGTACATAAATCTAATAAATCCTGGTGGGAGGAGTGTCGGGGTGGTGGGGGGCGGGGGGCAGTGATTGGCAGTCACCAAGGTACAGTGTTGAATAGTGTAACAGCCGCAGGGAAGAAGCTGTTCCTGGACCTGCTGGTCCGGCAACGGAGAGACCTGTAGCGCCTCCCGGATGGTAGGAGGGTAAACAGTCTGTGGTTGGGGTGAGAGCAGTTCTTGGCGATGCTGAGCGCCCTTCGCAGACAACGCTTGCTTTGGACAGACTCAATGGAGGGGAGTGAGGAACCGGTGATGCGTTGGGCAATTTTCACCACCCTCTGCAGTGCTTTCCGGTCGGAGACAGAGCAGTTGCCATACCATACTGTGATGCAGTTGGTAAGGATGCTCTCAATGGTGCAGCGGTAGAAGTTCACCAGAATCGGAGGAGACAGATACACCTTCTTTAGTCTCCTCAGGAAGAAGAGACGCTGGTGAGCCTTCTTGAACAGAGTTGAGGTATTGTGGGTCCAAGAAAGGTCATCGGAGATGTTGACCCCCAGGAACCTGAAGCTGGAAACACGTTCCACCTCCGTCCCGTTAATGTGGATGGGGGTGTGCGTGCTGCCCCTAGACTGCCTGAAGTCTACAATGAGCTCCTTGGTCTTCTTGGAGTTAAGGGCAAGGTTGTTGTCAGCACACCATGCTGCTAGGAGCTGGACCTCCTCCCTATAGGCCGACTCATCGTTGTTGCTGATGAGGCCAATCACCGTTGTATCATCTGCATACTTGATGATGGTGTTAGTACCATGTACAGGTGTGCAGTCGTAGGTGAAGAGGAAGTAGAGGAGGGGGCTCAGCACACAGCCCTGTGGAACACCGGTGTTCAGGATGAGGGTTGAAGAGGTGTGCTTGTCTAACCTAACAGACTGGGGTCTGTTGGTTAGAAAGTCCAGTATCCAGTGGCAGAGGGAGGGGTCGATGCCCAGGTCACCGAGTTTGGTGATCAGTTTAGAGGGTATGATGGTGTTGAATGCTGAGCTGTAATCGAGGAACAGCATTCTTACGTAAGTGTCTCTGTTGTCGAGGTGGGAGAGGGCGGAGTGAAGTGCCGTTGAGATGGCATCCTCCGTACTCCTGTTCTTGCGGTAGGCAAACTGATAGGGATCCAATGTGGGGGGTATGCAGCCTTTGAGGTGTGCCAGGACCAGCCTCTCGAAGCACTTGGTGATGGTGTGAGTAAGTGCAACTGGGCGGAAGTCGTTGAGGCTTGCCGCAGTGGAGTGTTTTGGCACTGGCACCATGGAGGTGGTTTTAAGGCACGTGGGCACAACTGCTTGGGCAAGTGACAGGTTGAAGATGTCAGTCCAGACGTCTGTCAGCTGCGCAGCACAGGCCCTGAGGACGCGCCCGGGGATGCCATCAGGGCCAGCAGCCTTACGTGCATTAGTCCTACTCAGTGCCACGTACAAGTCGTAGGGGGTGAGTGTGAGGGGCTGGCGATCGGATGGGAGCACCGCCTTGATGGCCATCTCTAGATTGTCCCTGTCAAAGCGGCCATAGAAGTGGTTAAGCTCCTCAAGGAAGGAGGCGTTGCTGGATGTGGTGTTGGTGGGTCTAAAGTCTGTGATGGCCTGGATGCCTTGCCACATGCGTCGGGGGTCGGAGTTGTTGTTGAAGTGCTCCTCAATCCTGAGCTTATGGCAGCTTGGCCTTCTTGACTGACCTGAAAGCGGTGTCCCATGCTAACTGTTCATCCATGGCTTCTGATTCGGGAATATGGTCACCCGTTTGAGGGAGGTGACACTGTTGATGGTGGAGTTTATAAAGTCCAGAACAGAGGATGTATAGGAGTCAATGTCCGTGTGTGAGTCAAGGGTGGCCTGGGCTGCAAACGCCTTCCAGTCAGTGTTTCCAAAACACTGCTGAAGTGTGGAGTCCGCCTCCTCTGACCAGACTTTAACAGTCCTCACAGTCGGTTTAACCCGTCTGATGAGTGGGGAGTACTTTGGGAGCAGGAACAATGAGAGGTGATCAGACTGTCCAAGGTGGGGGAGGGGGACGGCTTTGTAAGCTTCAGCCATGTTAGTGTAGACTTTGTCCAGTGTCATGTTGGGAAGCCTCATCACAGTTGTACAGGACGTTGGTGAGACCTCACTTGGGGCACAGTGTACAGCCTCATCACAGTTGTACAGGACGCTGGTGAGACCTCACATGGGGCACAGTGTACAGTCTTTGTCTGCCTACTGAAGGAAACGTGTACTCGCCATGGAGTTAGCACGATGAATATCCCCTCGGTTGATTCCTGGGTGAAGGAGTCGTCTTGTGAGGAGGTTTACTGGTGTTGCTTGGGAGGGATTAATCCTGCGTGACAGGGGGTGGGGAGTGAACAACAGATCAGCAAGAGGAGGGATTGAGAGAAATATGGAGGTTGGGTGAAGTAAGTCTGGAACTAAGGTCGGGCAGGGCCAAGTTAATGAACACGGTGGGGCTGAAATGCTGGTTTATTTATTTTGTTAAAGGCATATTATAGTAAGGCAGATGAACTTGGTGCATGAACCATAAGATTGTGGCCATGACAGAAACTTGTTCAAGACTTGGTGGAGAAAAGGGCAGGACTGCAATTCATCATTCCAGGTTTCAGATTTTCAGACATGATAGAGAGAGATGTAAAAGAGGCTGTGTGTTTCATTACTGATCAGGAAGAATGTCACTGAATTTCTTAATGAGGACATCCTGGAGGGTTCGTCTACTGAGGCAATATGGGAGAAAGTCAGGAATAAGAAACGTGCAGTAGGATGATGAGGTTACAGCGTAGGAGTCGTTAAAGACAGGTATGTGGGTAGATTGTGGAAATATGTAAAAACAACAGATTGGTTGTAGAGGATTAATTTCCCCAATATTCACCGTGAGTGCCCTAGGGGCAAGGGTTTAGATGTGGCAGCATTTGACTGCATCCAGGAGGGTTTTCTGACACATTATGCAGTTAATCTAACCCTGGATTGGACTATACTGGACATTGATTTGGGAAATGAGCGCAGCCAGGTGGAGTTTCAAAGGGAGAGCATGTTGACAACAGTGATCACAATTCAATAAATGTTCAGCAAGTTGTGGAAGTGATAAGACTGGACCTCGATAATGCTTAATTAGGAAAAGGCAATTTTCAACAGTAACAGGCTGGACACAAAATGTTGGAGTAACTCAGCGGGTCAGGCAGCATCTCTGGAGAGAAGGAATGGGTGACGTTTCACAGAGTGCTGGAGTAACTCAGCGGGTCAGGCAGTATCTCTGGAGAGAAGGAATGGGTGACGTTTCACAGAGTGCTAGAGTAACTCAGCGGGTCAGGCAGCATCTCTGGAGAGAAGGAATGGGTGACCCTTCTTCAGTATCAGGCTGGAGTTGTGGAGAGTAGATTTCGAGAAGTCAATATCAGACTAATGAAGGTTGTTAAAGACCAGTAATCAGAATGCAGGAGCAACATGTTATTGTGAGGAAGAAAGACAACGATGGATACATCTGAGAACTTGGATGACAAGACATGTTGCAAATTTGGTCAAATGGGAAATAAAGGAAGCATATGAAATGTTCAGGTCATCCCAAAGCTTCCTTGGCTCCTTGAGAATCTTTTCTGAACCCCTTTCAGCTTGAGGGCAGTCTTCCTCTGGTCAGGTGAGCAGAACTATGGACAGTTTTCCATGTGATGCCTTGTACAGTTGGACCACAACATCCCGACTCTTGTCCTCAATGCCCTGACCGATGGAGGCAAGCATGACAAACACCTTCTTCACACTTTGTCGCTTGTTGTTGCTACTTCCAGTTAGCCATATACTCGGACCCCTTGATATCTCCGTTCCACCACACTCTCCAGGGCCCAGCCATTTACTGTGTAACCCCCACCCTGGCTTAATTTACCAGGATGCTGAAAACATTCAGCAGGTCAGGCAGCATCTGGGGAGAGAGAAGCAGAGTTGACATTTCTGCTCAATGACTTTCCATTGGAACTAGAAATAATTAGAAATTGTGTAAGTATTGTTGCAAGAGGTTTGAGTACTTGAACAAAATGCTGTTTGGTCCAAGTTGCTATTCTTCCTGACTATTGTTATTTCTATATCTGTCAATGTTGCAGCTTTGGGGAGTTTGATCCGGATTCGGTTGCAGGGATACCAGGGAGATGGAATCCAGCTCGTGTGTAAGTCCGGTGGATGGTATCCTGGACCAGAGATGCTGTGGTTCGGTGAGGATGGACAGGTTTTACCACAAGCTGAAACAATGTACCATATAGATACGGAGGGTCTGTTAAATGTGGAGAGCAACGTGACAGTAATGAGGCGATCAACAAACAAGTTCAAGTGTGTTGTTCAATACACATGGTTAAACATACAACGTGAGACAATTGTTAAAATATCAGGTTTGTAAATGTTTCTGTTTGATCATTGAAGTATAAAGGTGATTTACATTCCATTAAAACCCCGACTGCCCAGAATGCTCACTGAGGTGCTCACATGTTTCTCAGTGATACTTTATCCACATCTCACTTCTGTGGGGAAATGATCACTGATTTTTAAAGACGGTTTACTATATGCTCCGATCCTGTTGCTTTGCTGCCTTTTAAATCTGTAACTGCATGAAAGGCCAACTGAGTCCACAACTTCTCCAACCAGGTTGGGCATTTGCACAAATACTTTCAAATCCCTGACGCTCTTCTAAAGAGTCTTAAATGGACAAACCATGAGCACTCCCAGAGCATTGGCACGCACGGCCCTGTCACATTGACCACATGGGAACTATTGACACCACTAGGACTGGGATGAAGGTTCTACTGAAGGAGACGTCATGGTCCGATTACAAAGCAGAACCGTGAAAGAAACGGTGTGTGGATGACTACCCGAGACCTGTGTAAATTGGCACCGGGCGAATGAGGTCATGTAGTTACCATATGTGTCCACAATCATTGTGGGAGAAATGAGTTCCAATTCCTGAGGTGGAAGTCAATAGAAAATAGGTGCAGGAGTAGGTCATTCAGCCCTTCAAGCCAGCACCACAATTCAATGTGATCATGGCTGATCATACCCAATCAGTACCCCGTTCCTGCCTTCTCACCAAATCCCCTGACTCAGCTATTTTTGAGCCCTATCTTGAAAGCATCCAGAGAACCTGCCTCCACCGCCCTCTGAGGCAGAGAATTCCACAGACTCACCACTCTCTGTGATAAAAAGTGTTTCCTCGTCTCCGTTCTAAAAGGCTTACTCCTTATTCTTAAACTGTGGCCCCTGGTTCTGCACTCCCCCAACATCGGGAACATGTTTCCTGCCTCTTGTGTGTCCAAGCCCTTAACAATCTTATATGTTTTAATGAGATATCCTCTCATCCTTCTAAACTCCAGAGTGTACAAGCCCAGCTGCTCCATTCTCTCAGCATATGACAGTCCCGCCATCCCGGGAATTAACCTTGTAAACCTACGCTGCACTCACTCAATAGCAAGAATGTCCTTCCTCAAATTAGGGGACCAAAACTGCACACAATACACCAGGTGTGGTCTCACTAGGGCTCTGTACAACAGAAGAAAGACCCCTTTGTTGCTATATTCGATCCCTCTTGTTTTAAAGGTCAACATGCCATTCGCTTTCTTCATTGCCTGCTGTACCTGCATGCGAACTTTCATAGACTGATGTACAAGGACCCCCCCAGATCCCGTTGTACTTCCCCTTTTCCCAATTTGACGCCATTTAGATAGTAATCAGCCTTCCTGTTTTTGCTACCAAAGTGGATAACCACATTTATCCGCATTAAACATCATCTGCCCACTCCCCGAACCTGTCCAAGTCACCCTGAATTCTCATAGCATCCTCCTCACAGTTCACACTGCCACCCAGCTTTGTGTCATCTGCAAATTTGCTGATGTAACTTTTTTTTTTTTTTTTGAAAATATTTTTTATTGGAGATAAGTACACAACCTATTAACATCATTACAGTCTTACATTTTTGAATTGATAATATTGTCAATTATTATTACATTGTCTCCAATACCTTTTGCCTTTTTTTTTTTTAAACTAGATAGAACTAAAAAGATAGATGAAGTAAAGAAAGAAAAGAGAGAGAAGAAAAAAAAAAAAAAAAAAAAGAGAAAGATAGTTAAAGAAGAATGGAAAAATTTATTAAAATAAAAAACTTAATTCGAGATATATTCGTACATTTCAGAGTATAGCATTTCATCCATTCTTTAGCCCGAGTGTTAGTCAGGTTCCTGTGCTGAACCATTCTGACCCTTTAAATAATCAATAAAGGGAGACCATGTTCCAACGAATAATTCCTGTTTGTCCAACAGGGAAAATCTGATTCTTTCCACGTTTAAGGTCTCCGTCATTTCTATAATCCACATTTTGATTGTGGGGGTTATAGGGCCTTTCCAAAATTTTAGAATTAATTTTTTTCCTGTTATTATACTATAATCAATAAAGTTTCTTTGTGTTGTTGTAAATGTTTGATTTAATTCTAATGTTCCGAGTATTATTAATTTTGGATCCGGGTCCAATTGTGTGCTGGTCACTTTAGATATACTAAAAATATTTACCCAGAATTTTTTAATTTTTATACAGTTTGCAAACATATGAAATAAGTTAGCTTCTAAATGTTGACATTTATCACATATAGGTGAGATATGTTGAAAGATTTTATGTAATTTTGTTTTTGAATAATGTAACCTATGTATTACTTTAAATTGTATTAAAGAATGTCTGGCATTTAATGAACATTGATGTATGTGTTGTAAACTTTCTTCCCAAGTATCTTTCATTATTATTTGATTTAATTCTTTTTCCCATGTTTGTCTGTGTAAGTCCGTCGATGGAATGTCACTGTCTAATAAGATATTATATATGTAAGATATTAATTTTTCTGTATTAGGATGTTTATTCCAACATTCGTCAAGAATTTCTGAATTTCTAATTCGAAAATTTTGAGTATTCGATTTTACATAATCTCTGAGTTGAAGATATCTGAAATAATCATTTCCTCGGAGTCCATAAGTCTGTTGCAACTCCTGAAATGTCAGAAAAGTGCCTTCCTTGTAAAGTTGTCCCATATTTTTAATTCCATAATTCTTCCATTGTGTAAAACCCCTGTCCAACCATGAGGGCTTAAACAAAGGGTTATTCACAATTGGAAGAAAAAGTGATAAATTATCTAATTTTAATGTATTTTTTAATTGTTTCCAAATTCGTATAGCACTAAATATAGGGTTTTCCCTATAAATTTTTTTGTTTAATTTAGACGTAGCAAATAATATCGAGCCGATATCAAAAGGTAAACAATCTTCCTTTTCCATTTTTAACCAATCTGGTTGTTGATCTATTTCTTCCAACCAGAAATTCATATTTTTAATATTAACTGCCCAAAAATAAAACAGAAAGTTGGGTAAAACCAAGCCTCCATTTATTTTTGATTTACACAAATGTCTTTTGTTTATCCTATGATTCTTATAATCCCAGATAAAATCATTAATAATGGAATCCAATTTAAAAAAAAAGTTTTTTGACAAATATATCGGAATTGTCTGAAAAAGGTATAATATTTGCGGTAAAAAAAATCATTTTTATGGCATTAATTTTGGCAACCATTGAGATAGGAAGTGTTTTCCAGTATTGAATATTCTTACGTAGTTTGTTCAGTAATGGGGGAAAATTTGCTTTAAATAATGATGTATATATCTTAGTTACATTAATACCTAGGTATTTAAATTTTTCATTTACTATTTTAAATGGAAATTGTTGTATTATCTGTTTGTTATGTTCCCTTATTGGCATAATTTCACTTTTATTCCAATTTATTCTGTATCCTGAGAGTGAACCAAATTGGGTTATTAGCTTTAATAAGTTTGGAATACTAATTTCTGGTTTTGTAATGTAAATTAGTACATCATCAGCGTATAGAGAAATTTTATTCACTGTGTCCTTTGTGATATACCCATGTATTTCCGGATGACCCCTAACTCTTTCTGCGAGTGGCTCAATAGCAAGCGCAAATAATAATGGAGATAACGGGCATCCTGCTAATGTTACTTTGAATCCCTTCATCCAAATCATTGATATATATTGTAAATAGCTGCGGTCCCATCACCGAGCCTTACGGTACCCCACTAGTCACTGCCTGCCATTCTGAAAGGGACCCATTAATCCCTACTCTTTGTTTCCTGTCTGCCAACCACTTCTCTATCCATGTCAGCACTCTACCCCCAATACCATGTGCCCTAATTTTGCCCACTAATCTTCTGAAAGTCCAGGTACACTACTTCCACTGGCTCTCCCTTGTCCATTTTCCTAGTTACATCTTCAAAAATTCCAGAAGATTAGTCAAGCATGATTTCCCCTTCGTAAATCCATGCCGACTCGGACCGATCCTGTTACTGCTATCCAAATGTGCGGCTATCTCATCTTTTATAATTGACTCCAGCATCTTCCCCACCACCGATGTCAGGCTAACTGGTCCATAATTCCCTGTTTTCTCTCTCCCGCCTTTCTTAAAAAGTGGGATAACATTAGCTACCCTCCAATCTACAGGAACTGATCCTGAGTCTATAGAACATTGTTAAATTATCTCCTCTCCCAGTGGAGGGGAGAGAGGAATTAGCTCCATTGGGTTGGGCTTCACTTGAATCACCCTGAGACCAGTGTCGGAGTGAATCACATGACAGAGAATGTAGATGAAGCTTTGATCTGAATAGTTGTGGGGATGCGGTTTAAACAGAAGCGTTTACCTCCAACGTTGTCTTTTCACGACTAGTCCAAATTGAAGGCTCTCTGTCTAAGTCTACCAGGGTAACCCATGAATATCTAATTGCCCGTCACTTTAAACATCCATGCTCTGCCCGCTTAGAGAGCGAGGTTCCACATGTGCATGTCGGGATGCACCACATTGTAAACCACTGCTGCCATCCCATCGAAGGGAAGACCAACAATCTGTGGCGTTGTCCGGCATGGACCATATTGGGGCAACATCTAGAACAAGTGGTTGGTTCGTTGCAACCATCCTGAAAACCCGTCCCAGCCTTTTTCTTAGATTAAATGTAATTTTGTTGCTCAGTGCCAGCGTTGGAACTCGTGCCTTTTCTCAGGCAGCTACAACCTAAACATCAGTGGCAGGGGAGAAGCCAACATTAGCTCCAACAGGCCTTTAGCAAACCCAAGCGCTGCCATTCCTGGATCTTCCAGTAAACCCTTACAAATTTCACGGCAGGATATATACCAATAAACATAGAGAGAGAGGGACAGTTAGATACCTGTTTACATATCAGTATATATATACAGACACAAAATGCTGGAGTAACGCAGCGGGCGAGGCAGTATCTCTGGCTAGAAGGAATGGGCGACGTTTCGAGTCGAGACCCTCCTTCAGACTTCGGTCTGTTCTGAAGAGTTACTCCAGCATTTTCTGTCTCCCTTCAATCTAAACCAGCACCTGCAGTTATATATATATATATATGCTGATACAGTATATATAGTGAGTTAAATACTGACATGTATACTGATATATACTGATATATATGCCGATATATACTGATTGTGTGTGTGTGTCTTTGTGTGTGTGTGTCTTTGTGTGTTTGTCTTTGTGTGTTTGTCTTTGTGTGTGTGTGTGTGTGTGTTTGTGTGTGTGTCTTTGTGTGTGTGTCTGCGCGCGTGAGAGAGAGAGTGTGTGTGTGTGTGTGTGTGTCTGTGTGTGTGTGTCTGTGTGTGTGACTGCGCGCGTGAGAGAGAGAGAGAGTGTGTGTGTGTGTGTGTGTGTGTGTGACACTGTCTGATTCACTATCTTCACTCTGCAGATTATATCTTCCCTAGAGTTCTTGACTGGGTCCTGCCGCTGGTCCTCACCATTTGTCTTCTTGTTGCCGCCCACTGTGCTGTGTTTTATTGGAACGTGAAACAAAACAGACGCATTAAAGGTACGTTAAACAACAGCGGAAGATGCAGGTCAGGAAATCCGGGCGGGATTCTCCCAGATTCCCACTGTAACTTCAGAATCAGAATGCTGTTTATTGTCATTTATACAAAGTTTCAAACAAAATTACGTTCTTGCAGACATAACAACAAAAATACAACAACACACAATTAACACAATTCCACATAAACATCCATCACAGTGAATCCCCAAACACTTCCTCACTGTGATGGAAGGCAAAAGTCCTTATCTCTTCCCTGTTCTCTGTTCTTATTCTTCTCCCGCAGTCAAACAGTCAAACTGCTGCATCGAGCTGATCGAGGCTCTACATGTTAGATGTTAGAGCCCCCGGCGGGCGATGGTAAGTCCCGCAGCCGTTTAAGCCGCGCCGGGCGATGTAAGGCCCGCTCCGGGTCGATTTAAACCCCTCGATTCGGGCAGGCGAAATTTGCCGTTGCGGGAGCTCCGAAAAGCGGTCTCCCACCAGGGACCTGCGAGCTCCCGATGTTACCGTCCACAGGGCCTGCAGCCGGAAAAGGTGGAACACCAGAGCACTCTACGCGGGGCTTCGACCTTCCAGCGGTAACTGTTGCCTCTGGAGGGAGTATCAGTTTCCCGGGAGGTGGGGATAATGGGGTAAATGGGCAGATGTGACATCTGTGTGTGCATGAGGCGGTGCCGTGGGAGGAGATTTAACCGGACACAGAGTCACTTGGACTTGTCTCTGTTTCCTGTATTTGATCTCCACTGTGGAGAGATAGATCACAGATGAGGTGATCACTTGGATGAACATCTCTGTTCAGTTCCCCGTTGTCAACCTGAGGTTTCGCTCACTTGTCTCTTTCATTGCGTGTCCCGTCCCAGTGTGAGATCTCCCTCGCTCTCCTACACTGATCTACTGAGGCTGAGCAGCAGCTGGGGAACCGCCCGCCTTTGAATCCGGCATCTCGCAGCCTTCCACATTCAACATTGTCCTCAACCGTTTCACACAATGAGCACCATGTTCACATTTTCCTACAGCAACTGTTGGTCGTGGGTGAATCATTGAAACGTCCCCGGATCCTCAGTGTATTTATTCACCTGATCCGTTCCTCGTCATTCTCCTCTCCTGCCCTTCACATGTTAGACATTTGTTTTCCCGCTACACTTGTCTCACACCTGTCACCATCTGACATTGTCCAGGCCTGATAAGACCCTGTCAACGTGAACCAGGAATTCCGTTCCTCTCTGCAGCTGCTTGACCCACGTGGAACGTCCCTCATTGTTCTGCACTTATTTCTAGCCTTGTTTGGATTGACCTCTGACTCTGATAGTCATTGTCTCTGATGCTCATTGTTCAAATGTAACACTGGTTTCTCCTTCCAGAGCTGGAACGGCGCAAATCCATCGTAGAACATGGTAAGAATTTAGTATTGAAACTAGACTAAGTGGGACATGTTGGGTCCCAGCTTCACACGGGAGTGCTGGTCCCCCAAAGCAATATTCCACCTCTCCATCAATTCCAATATTGCTGGCCAGTGTGGGGGGGGGGGGGGTTCTGGAGCGCTAGTATGTGTTGTGGGTCAAAGGGACTTGTTTCCAGAGGGCTAGTATGGACATTGTGGGCCGAATGGATTCTTGGGCTGGCAGCTCAGTCACTCAGGCCAGGCTGCTCAGTCACTCAGGCCAGGCAGCTCCGTCACTCAGGGCAGGCAGCTCCGTCACTCAGGGCAGGCAGCTCCGTCCCTCAGGCCAGGCAGCTCAGTCACTCAGCCTGTTGTGCGCTGAAGGGACTGGTTTCCAGAGGGTTAGTATGGACATTGTGGACTAAATGGATTTTTGGACTTGCAGTTCAGTGACTCATGGCTGGTGGGCTGGCAGTTCACTAAGTCATGGCTGGTGGGCTGGCACTTCAGTCGCTTACAGCTGTTGGGCTGGCAGTTCACTTACTCATGGCTGGTGGGCTGGCAGCCCAGTCACTCACGGCTGGTGGTGGCAGTTCACTCAGTCACCCCTCCTCCCTTCACCCCCCCTCTACTCCATGCCATTCCCCTCCCCCACACAAATTCAGTCCATCTCCCCTCAACCTCCCCACCCCCCATGCACTCTAAGTGGCTCTCCGACAGCGCAACCATTCCTGCCTATTAGGTTACAATTGTGATGGAAGAACACGCAGGCATGGCAAGTGGAAAAAGGATTTATTAAAGTTTAAAATGTGAATGAATTAAAATATAACAACAATTTAAATGTTAAAGATGAGATTTATTAAGTTATTTCTTGTTGTGTCTCTTGCTGTGTTCTGCTGCTCATTGCCTCTTGATAACACTTTGCTGTTGATATAAAAAAAGATACATTTTAATATAGAGAGATTAAGCAGTCAAATTTTAACAAAGAAAATCTGAGAATTTACCTCAAAAGTCAACATGGAGTGCAGGCCGCATGTCCAACCTCACAGCACTCCAAGCAGAGTGCAGGGCGCAAGTCCAATCTCACAGCACACCAAGCAGAGTGTAGGCAGCAAGTCCAACCTCACAGCACTCCAAGCCGAGTGCAGGCAGCAAGTCCAACCTCACAGCACTCCAAGCAGAGTGCAGGCAGCAAGTCCAACCTAACAGCACACCAAGCAGAGTGCAGGCTGCAAGTCCAACCTCACAGCACTCCAAGCAGAGTGCAGGCAGCAAGTCCAACCTAACAGTACTCCAAGCAGAGTGCAGGCAGAAAGTCTGACCTCACAGCACTCCAAGCGGAGTGCAGCCCAGCAAATCCAATTTCACAGCATTTCAAGGAGAGTGCACACACACACACACATACACAGACACTCACACAGACACACACACCCCCAAAGACACTCACACACATACAGACACACAGACAGACAGACACACACACACAAAGACACACTCACACAGATATACACACAAACACAAAGAAACACACACACATTCACGTACACACACACACACACACACACACACATACTCAGACACTCACGCAGACACACAGAGACACACAGACAGACACTCACACACACAAAGACACAGACACACACACACTCACCATATATTTGGCAGTAAAAATGTTTGAATACTCAAACGGCTCAGCGCGGCATCTCCACTGTGGGCCTTCTGCAGTCAGCAACACTTCTGCATTCAGCATGACCTCTGTACTCACCGGAAATGACACAATCAGCGTGACCTATCCACTAAGCGGAAATCACGAAATGAGCGGGACTTTTGCAGTAAACACGGTTGGACCTAATAAAGTGTTTATTCCTTCCAGGGACAGCTGTTGTAAAAGGCACAGCTGTTGCAAAATGCACAGCTGTTGCGAAAGGCACATTTCAAAAGCCACCTTTATTTCAAAGGCACCATTTCAAAAGCTACATTTATTTCAAAAGCCACATTTCTTGCAAAAGCCACATTTGTTTCAAAAGCCACATTTCAAAAGCCACATTTATTTCAAAAGCTACATTTCAAAAGCCACATTTATTTCAAAAGCCACACACATTTCAAAAGCCACTTTCATTTCACGCCACATTCATTTCAAAAGCCACATTTCACAAGACACATTTCACAAGCCACATTCATTTCAAAAGCCACATTTCAAAAGCTACATTTATTTCAAAAGCCACGTTTCAAAAGCTACATTTATTTCAAAATACACTTTTCAAAAGCCACATTTATTTCAAAAGCCACATTTCAAAAGCTACATTTCTTTCAAAAGCCACACCTCAAAAGTCACATTTATTTCAAGCCACACCTCAAAAGCCACATTTCTTTCAAAAGCCACGTTCACTTCAAAAACCGCATTCCAAAAGCCACATTTCAAAAGCTACATTTATTTCAAAAGCCACATTTCAAAAGCTACATTTCAAAATCCACGTTTCAAAAGCTACATTTATTTCAAAAGCCACATATATTTCAAAAGCCACATTTCAAAAGCTACATTTCCAAAGCCATATTTATTTCAAAAGCCACACCTTAAAAGCCACATCTATTTCAAGAGCCACGTTTATTTCAAGAGCCACATTTATTTCAAGAGCCACATTTATTTCAAAAGCCACATTTCAAAAGCCACATTTCAAAAGCCACACCTCAAAAGCCACATTTATTTCAAAAGCCACATTTATTTCAAAAGTCACACCTCAAAAGCCACATTTATTTCAAAAGCCACATTTATTTCAAAAGCCACATTTATTTCAAAAGCCACATTTATTTCAAAAGCCACATTTCCTTCAAAAGCCACATCTCAAAAGCCACATCTCAAAAGCCACATTTATTTCATCGGTGTATACCAGCATCTGCAGTTCCTTCCCACCGATTAAATGCTTTCTGCGGCGCATATGTAGATTAGTAAGGGCGTCAGAGGCAGGCGAATGGGGTTGGGATGGATACGCAGATAAGCGAAGATGGAATAGCGGAGCAGACTTAATGGGCCGAATGACTAATTCTGTTCCTATCTAATGATCTAAAATGGGACTTTCAGTTCATAGTCCGGGACAGTTGTAATGCCGGTTGCAACCAGGAAATGGTGATGACGAGCTGTCCAGAGCTCAGTACAGTTTGACGGTGCTGCACAACCCACCTGCTGCTGGCAGCCGGTACTGCGGGGAGAACAGGGACACAAAACTCGGCTGGTCGGACAGGGCAGGCAGCAGTCGAAATATACCAATATTTTAAAAAAACAGACAGGTACATGGATGGGAAAGGTTCAGAGGGATATGGGCCAAATGCGGGCAGGTGGGACAAGAGTAGATGGGGCATCGTGGTCGGTATGGACGAGGTGGGCTGAAGGGCCTGTTTCCCCGTTGAAAGAATGTCTATTGGGCACCTTGCACTGAGTCACCCCGTTGGGAGAGACGATGCCAAGGAAATCAGAGTGCTGGAGTAACTCAACGGGTCAGGCAGCATCTGTGGAGAACATGGATAGGTGACGTTTCAAAGAGTGCTGGAGTAACTCAGCGGGTCAGGCAGCATCTGTGGAGAACATGGATAGGTGATGTTTCACAGAGTGCCGGAGTAACTCAGTGGGTCAGGCAGCATCTGTGGAGAACACGGAAAGGTGACGTTTCACAGAGTGCTGGAATAACTCAGCGGGTCAGGCAGCATCTGTGGAGAACATGGATAGGTGATGTTTCACAGAGTGCTGGAGTAACTCAGCAGGTCAGGCAGCATCTGTGGAGAACATGGATAGGTGACGTTTCACAGAGTGCTGGAGTAACTCAGCGGGTTATTTACACCTTACAGTAAAACCTATCGAGGAAGGGAGTATTAGAGGGAGTGAATATATGCATGACTGTTCGAATGATTACACTACATAACATTGATAAACGAACCGAATAACAAGGATTACTTCAACATTTTTTTGTTATTTTCACCAATGAATCTCTGTGCTAACAATAAATGGGGCTGTACAGAACATGTATTTTGTTTTTGACACCTTACACAAAGCTTTACAAAGGCTGAGACTTGTGGTTAGATGTGTTTGAGCTTGAAATGTGCAGGTTTGTGTTTAGGATCAGTTTTATTGATGTCACCTGTACTGAGGTACAGTGAAAAGCATTGATTAGCTTGCTGTCCAAAACAGATCCGTTCTACCGCACATAGATGCAATCAGGTCAAACTCAGGTACAATCGGTAGAGCAAAGGGGAAGATACAGAGTGCAGAATATAGTTCTCAGCATTGTACCGCATCAGTTCCAGAGACAAAGTCCAATGTCTACAATGGGGTAGAGGTGAATCGGACAGTACCCTAGCTTATGGAAGGACCATTCAGAAGCCTGATGACAGAGGGGAAGAAGCTGTTCCTGAGTCTGGTGGTGTGCACTTTCAAGCTTCTGCCGACAGGAGCGCGGAGAAGAAGGTGCCTCACAGCGCCAGAGACCCAGGTTCGATCCTGGCTACAGGTGCTTGCACGACTACCGAGTTTGTACGTTCTCTCTGTGACAGTGTGGGTCTCCTCCGGGTGCTCCAGTTTCCTCCCACACTCCAGAGGTACCGGTTTGTAGGTTAATTGGCCCTCTGTATCTCTGACCTAAAGAAAAGTAAACATTAGCAAAGTTGGGAAAATCTTCTCAACCCTCGGTTGTCAGGGTTCCAGTGAATGGCCATCACAGCTGTGTTTCACTTTGGTGTGAAATCGATCCTCAGACTCTGAAGATGAAGCAAAAAGCTTTAGCTGGGGTTGACTGCAGACAGGGTGAGGGCAGATTCCAGACACTGATGGTAACTCCAGCCGGAAACAACAGCGAGGTGAAGCTGCATCCTCCACTTCTGCAACCGTGCTCTCTGCCAGCTTCCATCCATGGCTGTATCCTCAGCCACTGCCCCCCCCTCCCCGGGGAACACACACATATATGTACAGATATATATATACATACACACATATACATAATGATAATGATGATAATGGATTGGATTTATATAGCGCCTTTCTAATACCCAAGGCGCTTTACATCGCATTATTCATTCACTCCTCAGTCACACTCGGTGGTGGTGAGCTACTTCTGTAGCCACAGGTGCCCTGGGGCAGACTGACGGAAGCGTGGCTGCTAATCTGCGCCTACGGCCCCTCCGACCACCACCAATCACTCACACACATTCACACACATTCACACGCAGGCAAAGGTGGGTGAAGTGTCTTGCCCAAGGACACAACGACAGTATGCACTCCAAGCGGGATTCGAACCGGCTACCTTCCGGTTACCAGCCGAACACTTAGCCCATTGCGCCATCTGTCGTCCAGGGACGACAGATGGCGCATATTTCTGTGTATGTACACACATACACAGAAATACATATACATAGATACACATATATATATATACACACACACGTATATACACAGAGAACATATATACATAGAGACAAATATATCCTCACACCCACATACACACAAATATATATACACACATAAATATATATAAACACACATACACGTGCACACACACCACACACATATGTGCGTGTATGTAAGAAAGACGATAGACTCGGCTTGTACTCGCAAGAATAGTAAGATTAAATGAGAACTTACCAGTTTGAAGTTTGATCTTTATTTTATGAGGAGTTACGATGAGGAGTGAAGAAGGCCGTCCAGGCACATGCGCGTCAATCTTCAAAGCAGCGGTGTGAAATCACAGATAACAGTAGTTGAACTAACATAGTGATTAGAGAAGACTAGAACTACCGGGTGATCTTTATGATAGAGGGTTGGGAGTGGAGGGCACGTAATCGCTCATCGTAACTCCTCATAAAATAAAGATCAAACTTCAAACTGGTAAGCTCGTTTAATCTTACTATTTTACTTCGGAGTCACGTGAGTGACTACGTGAAGACTTTGAAGCTCTGTAGTTCCATGCCGTGGAAAAACGAGTCCACACAAGCACGACTGCAGTTTACCACAGATAAGGGAAAACATTATTAATGCATACAGACATGACATAGATTTAAAACATGCTGAGGCTGATAAATGAACAAATAATAACATTAGTAACCCCTCTCATCCGGGGGGAATGCTATGAAATAGAACCTAAAATAGAGTAGGCAAATACCTCTGGTCTGGCAATGGGTTAAAATAAAATGTTTGGAAACTCGTACGTTAGACCATCCTGCAGTCGGCAGAATGTGGTCCAGAGGACCGTACATAACCCTTGCTGCTGATATAGTAGCAGCCCTAGTGGATTGAGATTAGAAAATTAGTATCTGTATAAGCCAGAACCCTGTTTTAACCACCTGGAGGTGCTCTGAACTGATACCTTGTTATGAGGTTATTAGTAACTAACTACATAGGTAGTATGAGAGCCTCTAAGGCTCTAGGTGACCTTGACGTAATGTAAATGTGTGGCCACACATAAACGAAGGTGCATGGGGTATGCCATGAGAACTAGTTTGAGACCTGACATCCCTGGGCTGCCCTGCGTAACTAAATCGTAAACATGAAATATATTATTAGCAGGTATAACCATCCTGTCCAGTCGCAATTTATGTAATGACTGGACCCGTTGCGCTGAGAATAGCGCCAAGGGGATAACTAGAAGATACATTTATTTGTCACATGTACCAGTTGGTACAGTGAAATGTGTGGTTACCATACAGCCATACAATAAAATAAAGAACACAACACACGATAAGAGTCCAACATAAAACATCCCCACACAGCAGAATCAAATGTTTCCCACTATGAGGGAAGGCACCAAAGTCAGTCATCTTCCTCTGATGTTTCTCCGTGGTCGGGGCCTCTGGAGCCCTCCTCAGTCACCGCTATGGGTGTCCCGTCGCTCAGGCCCGCTCGCCGGGATGTTGGAACTCCGACGTCGGAACGGGAGGCCAACCCCAGCGGCTTGGACCTACGAATCGGCCGCTACCCACCAGAGTCTGCGACTCCCGAAGTTCTCTGGCCGCGCTGGGCGGGGATTCACACACTCGGCCCTCGGCAAAGGACCCCAGGGACTCCCCGATGTTGTTCAGCGCCGCCCGCGCTGTGTGCTCCACGACCCACAGCTCCGTGATGTCGACGCTGCACGCCCAACGCTCCGGAGCTTCAAACGGCGATCCAGGTAGGCATCGCTCGCTCCGTGGTGAATCCAGCGCCGCTCCGCCACAACACTGGTCCGGTCCCCGGTCTCCGGTAGGAAAGGCCGCTCCGATCCAGTTGGTAGGCCGCGTGGAGAGGTGCAAGGACGCGACTCGGAGAAATAGTCGCATCCTCGCCAGGAAGCGACTGGGAAGCGGTTTCCCCCTTACCCTACCCCCCTTCCCCACAAAAAAATCTAAAGAATTCCCAAAACAAACTGGTCAGACAAACTAAAATTTAAAAAAGCTAGGAAAAAACGAACAGACTGTAGGCAGAGGCTGCCTTCAATGCGGCGCCCCTAGCCCCATAAGACCCTACCTTATGAGAGCCGAGCCAAAAATAGGGATATAGCTGGAGCCCCCTGGTGAAGTAGTGTTAACACAATGTCAATATCGCATACTTCCGTGTACTTGGGTCTGGGAGAACTTGTGTAAAGATATCCTTAATAAACTGGATATCAGAGGGTGAGACCCGACAGAGCAGGTCCCGCTCGCTGCAGCAAATATGACGAGAAAGCAGGTTGGGCACAGTTAATGGGACTATAACTTTATTTGTTGTCAAGGGCCCATAGAAAATGAACTCTAAGATGTCAGTGTCCATGCCGTATTATATGTAACATAGTATTTAAACAGAACGCTTCCCATCTCCTGAAGAGGAAATGTACTGCTTTTTTGGTGCTATCGCTGCACTCTGCAGTGAGCACACACATGGATCGGTCTGCCACCCCGAGCCGCAGGAGCGGTCTTCTCAGATTCTGTAAGGCAATGAATTGATTAATCATGCAGATGCTGGTTCCCCCAAGTCCCAGGCTGAACCAGCAAAGTTTTATGTTTAGAAACCCCATATAAGGCTCTACTATGATTCCTAACATTTGCAAGATACCATGGCTACATAGGCCAGTCAGACAGTATGAAAACCCTGAAGCAGGATCTTGCTGAATTTATTGCAAGACCCTACTGATGAGGCAAACTGGAGCAACGACATAAAAGAACATTCCTCCCCCATGTAGCAAGAATGTTTCTTTCACCATTGTGATGCCACATGTCTTTACAACCGGTGACTGAGCCTGGATGCAAACATATCGATATTCGGTGTTCCATCGAGCCATAATGTCATAAAATACTTTGTGATCCAACATCCATTCTGTGTTGTCATTGATTTTACGTGATGATACACCAACGCCAAATAAGGTTGGGTAAATTATGACAGGATACTTTGGCTTGATTGCACCCATGTGACCAACATATGCCAGCACCACAGTGTACCAACCTGGAACTCAGCATGCATATCCGCACAATAACCCTTTAACCCATAGTATGCACCTAGTGTCTATAGGTAGTTGATACCAATAACTGAAGAATTGGTAATTCATGCAAATCCCATTCACCTCCGTAACTGAAGATGGCATTCGTAATTTCCCATCTTAGAGCACTAGCATCAGTCTGTAATAACTGAAGATTTATTGACCAAAAACGACTGGAGCAATGCTGAATATTGTTCGTCCACCATTGTGACTTTGATGGCTTCAGCTGGTAAAAGCATAGATCCGTTAACAATGACCTATATGGCACTTGAGAGGTTACTACTTTGCACGTTGAAAGTTCAGATAAAGCAAAGACCCAATTGCACAGCTGAAACACAGTGTAATTGGCACTATTCATCAAGTGCCAATTACACTTGATGAATAGAAGATTGCTTGATAACAAGGTTGTTACAGGCTTCTATTGATTCCAATCTCTTGCCCGAGGGCGGAGTCACAGATAATTAATAGTTAAAGGTAAAACCGAATAATCAAACTAGTTGGTATCAACTTAAATTTAACTGGAGGAAACCTCAATTTCTCAAGTATAGTTGCGGCTGAAACAGTTGATTTTAGCAAAACACAGCGTTTAGAATATCATTCAGTTCAGCCATAACAAGTGTTTTTGAGCTGTAAGCAGTTTAGTAATTTGGTAGATGACCTGGGAGCTGAAGTTAGCCCATTTGCAACGCATTAACTGTTATCATTGCCCCATCCAGAAAAATTCCAAATGTCTCCTGGGATCTCTGTGAATGGGACCTGAATAATATTCAACTTTGAAATCGATGCATGCCATAAAGATCCTAAGGAAATCATTTTGTTAGACAGTAACGAAGTTCCATATACTGAAAAACCTATGTTGCACATGCTAGTTAAATACATTTTAAACCAACATCCTCCATCTTTCACAATTAACAGGCCACGCCTGCCATAATTTCATGCCTGCCTTGAATGACAACTCTGGCCAGATTTCCGAGCCTGTCTTGAAAGGTGTTCCTGGTCATAATACTGAGCCTGCCTCGAAAGACAACTCTGGCCATAATACTGGGCCTGCCTTGAAAGGCTACTCCGGCCATAATTCTGAGCCTGCCTCGAAAGACAACTCTGGCCACAATTCCAAGCCAAGCTTGGTACCCTTGTATACTGTGCAATAATAACCCAATCTCATGTTATCATTTTAGTATATAACTGATCTGAATCGCATGTTATCATTGTAATTTGTACATATTACCAACTTGTAAATGGTCCACTACCCCATGTTTCAGAAGAACCAAACCCACCTACCTCCATGGTTACCAGTGGTCTATGGTAAGCCCAGCGGCCCCTGATTCCCCTCCTTGGTTGGAGAGTATGAATGGTAGTGTATGTGGATTCCATATTCCATGAGACCGGCTTGGACCTTGGCCTCTGCCCAGCTTTCAGGCTGCGACCAGTTTCAGTGAACTGCTTACTGCCGATGAGGTGTGGGATGTGTCGTCGCCGAACGATGAAGCTTTGTTCGTCGTTGGTACCTTGATTAGTCCGACAGCTTTTGCTTCCTCATCCAGGTATACCTGTTGGATAAGTCTTACCTGAAGAGAAGATTCGGCGGCTGGTTTCATATCCTCCAATGTCACCCCTGATAGCGCTGTTCACTGCCGGCACTTGTAGCATGAGGGCAAACTCTGGCCCCTTCCGGGTATTCTGCCAACGGCTGGAATCAATTTATCCGGCAGTAACCCCTTCAATTGCGAGTATTTCATCGCATTCCCCTCCACAGAGAGGGAGATTCATAGGCAGCCCTGAAAACAGGTGCTGCCGCAGGCCCCTGAGGATACCTGCGCTGATATGGCCCCTCCAACGGACCTATGTCATGATTGAGCATCACATTCGTAGGCAGCCCTGAAAACTGGTGCTGCCGCAGGCCCCCAACGATACCTGCGCTGACATGGCCCCTCCTACGGACCTATATCAGGATTTTTGCTCCGAGTCAGACAGGAACTGACCCCAAATGCTCCCCTCCTCAGGGATGGAGACATTGTACAGCCTTGTAACAGGTGCCGTTGCCATGGGCCCCCGAGGAGACCCGCGGTGATAACTCCCTCCTTTGGAGTATATCATTGTGGAGCAACTCTCAATCAGGTGCTCCATGTGGGTTTGAACGTTCAAAGACGTTACCATGAAGGAGGGGATCCTCTCCATCAGGAATCCTCCTGGTCCGACACGTTTGAGTCAACTGGCCGTACAGACTTTCTTCGTGGCTACCCTCCAAGCGGGGTTGCCTAGGTTCTACCGGCACCAGTCTGAAGCCGCTGGCTCCACCGCCAGCGACTCGAAAGGCGAATTTGACCGCCGCCCGTTACCCGCACTTCCGAGGTCTCAGTAGCGAGTTCCCCGCGGTCCGTTTCCGGGATTCCCCGAGGTCATGACCGGGATTCCTTGTGGTCCGTGACTGGGCTTCCCCGCAGTCCATAAAGGTTCCCCTGCGGCCCGTCCAGACTTCGCCCCGAAATTCTGCAGGAAAACTGTAGAGAATCCTGCAAAAGAAAACATAACCTGTGAATAAGTTTCAAACTTACCTTGAGGTTTAAACTTACCGCTGGCAGGAGCAGCGCGCCTGCCAGTCCGACTTTGCGCAATGCTATAGGCGTAATGACGGGCATGCGCCTGGACGGCCTTCCTCACGTAGTCACGCACGTGACTCCGAAGGAAGTTAAATTTAGAAGATTGAGGGGGGATCTTATAGAAACTTACAACATTCTCAAGGGGTTGGACAGGTTAGATGCAAGAAGATTGTTCCCGATGTTGGGGAAGTCCAGAACAAGGGGTCACCGTTTAAGGATAAGGGGGAAGCCTTTTAGGACCGAGAAGAGAATTGTTTTTTTCACACACAGTGGTGAATCTGTGGAATTCTCTGCCACAGAAGGTAGTTGAGGCCAGTTCATTGGCTATATTTAAGAGGGTTAGATGTGGCCCTTGTGGCTAAAGGGATCAGGGGGTATGGAGAGAAGCCAGGTACAAGATACTGAGTTGGACGATCAGCCATGATCATCTTAAATGGTGGTGCAGGCTCGAAGGGCCGAATGGCCTACTCCTGCACCTTTTTTCTATGTTTCTATGTATGTATATGCGCGTATATATATATGTGTGAGAGTGTTTGTATGTGTATATGTATGCGTGAATATGTGTGTGTATATATCCACACATGTACACATATACCTATACATATATATATATGTATATTTATATCCACATATTAGAAACAGTTAGTTGGGACTTGGTTGTGAGGGGGACAGGATTCGCAGCTCAATGTTCCAGGGGTCCGCTGTTTCAGATGTGATGGAGAGGGAGGTGACAGAGATGGAGGAACGACTCCACTGCTCACGCCTGCACCCAGAGAGGACACACGGGAGGGTTTGTTTGCTGGGGCGGTGCGGGTCGAGGCTGCCCTTGGCGTGGGTGCGTTCACACCAGCGGCCTCACTCCCAGTGAGGCGAGCGCTGCTCTGTGGCGCTGTGGAATGTGTAGAGACTTCACCACGGGTCCCAGCACCGACCACTGCGCCTGCCTGTTCCTGTCTTTCCCTGAAGTGCTGCCTCCACATCTGCAAAGTCGTTTTATTCTCACACTTCCCTCAGCCTCCAGGAATGTTTGATCTCTCCACGGTCAACAACCACTAACCGCTTGTGCTGGTGCAAGTTCACAAGTTACAGGAGCAGAATTAGGCCATTCGGCCCACCGAGTCTACTCCACCATTCATAGCTAATCTATCTATCTCTCCATCCCAACCCCTTTCTCCCGCCTTCTCCCTATAACTTCTGACATCGACACTAATCAAAAATCTGTCAATCTCTCTATTAAAAATACGACAGGCTTTGAAAATTAAAACGATGTACATTTTCCCGCTGGGATGAATCGTGGAACTGTGGCGTCTAATGTCAATTCGTGCAGTTAATTGGCCGTCTGAAGAAGGGACCCAATAGGCAATAGACAATAGGTGCAGGGGTTGTCCATTCGGCCCTTGAAGCCAGCACCGCCATTCAATGTGATCATGGCTGATCATCCCGAATCAGTACCCCGTTCCTTCCTTCTCCCCATATCCACTGACTCCGCTATCTACAAGAGCACTGTCTAGCGCTCTCTTGAAAGTTTCCAGAGAACCTGCCTCCACCGCCCTCTGAGGCAGATAATTCCACAGACTCACAACTCTGTGAGAAAAAGTGTTTCCTCCTCTCCGTTCTAAATGGCTTGCCCCTTATTCTTAAACTGTGGCCCCTGGTTCTGGACTCCCCCAACATCGTAAACATATTTCCTGCCTCTAGCGTGTCCAAACCCTTAATAATCTTATATGTTTCATTAAGATCCTGGATGAAAATACCTTTCCACCCAGAGAGTTGTGAATCTGTGGAATTCTTTGCCTTAGAAGGCTGTGGAGGCCAAATTCTCTGGAGGCTTTCAAGAAATAGAGCTCTTAAAGATAGCAGAGTAAAGGGATATGGGGAGAAGGCAGGAACGGGGTACTGATTGGGGATAATCAGCCATGATTACATTAAATGGCGGTGATGGCTCGAAGGGCCGAATGGTCTACTCCTGCACCTATTGTCTGTTGTCTATTGTGTCTATCTTCGGTGTAAACCAGCATCTGCAGTTCCTTCCTGCACAGAGGAAGACACACAGATTGCCAAGAACCCTTCACCCTACCTACAGAGCACGGGCGATATGAAGACGTGAGCTGATCTAAGCTGGAAGCTGACCCGCAGTTGGACGCGGGCCTGTTCTCTGAGCAAGTTACTCACCGCTGAAGCTCCTGGCACTAACAGGAGTAGGTTGGACATTCCAGGGATGAAATGAAGAGGCCCGAGGAACTTGGGCTCTGCACGAATGAGGCAGCACAATAGCCGGTCGGGAAAGGGAGAGAAAAAAACAACTGATTTTGAAAGTCTCGGGTTCCCAGTTCTGGGACCCAGTCCCGATGGCAACAGTGGCAGGGGGGGGGGGCAGCTCCGGTATTTTGAACCAAGCGGACTACACATGATTTAGACCCAGCGAGTCATCCAGTGCATAAAAACGCATCTCTGGGTTGGCGGAGCTTGGAACTGAGCCACTGGCCATGACTTCATTAAAATTTATCCTCTACAAAGTCTTCTTGGAGATCTCCAACTGATATTCATCATGCTCTCTCTCTCTGTCTCGGTCTCGGTCTCTGTCTCTGTCTCTGTCTCTCTCTCTCTCTCTCTCTCTCTCTCTCTCTCTCTCTCTCTCTCTCTCTCTCTCTCTCTCTCTCTCTCTCTCTCTGCCTCTCTCTATCTATATCTCTCTCCCTCCCTCTCTCTCTCTTTCTCTGTCTCTCTTTGTCTCACTCTTTCTATCTCTCCCTCTCCCTCTCCCTCGCTCCATCCCTCTCTCTTTCTCTCTGTCTCAATAGACAATAGGTGCAGGAGTAGGCCATTCGACCCTTCGAGCCAGCACTCCCATTCACTGTGATCACGGCTGGTCATCCACGTTCCTGCCTTCTCCCCATATCCCCTGACTCGGCTATCTTTAAGAGCTATACTCTCTCTTGAAAGCATCCAGAGAATTGGCCTCCACTGCATTCTGAGGCAGAGAATTCCACATACAACTCTCTAGGTGCAAACATCTCTCTCTCTCTCTCTTTCGCTCTCTCTCGCTCTCTCTCCCTCTCCCTCTCTCTCTTTCTCCCTGAAAGAAAGCTATAGTTTGAGATGGTTCCTTGCACAGGAATTTCCAGGAACATGGTTATTTTGGTGACAGCAACTCAGCCCTGTGTTTACTGAAGACTCCATCCATCCAGACTTTGCTCAGTAACCTTGTGGCAGCGACTAGTAAACCAGGCCGCCATTGAGCCCTGTCTGATTCTGGATCTGCATCTTCTGTCTAGTCTCCACGTCCATAGCTTGTTCCGGGGCACCACTCACCAGCCACTCATCACCAAATCTGCAAGTGGACACAAGGAACTGCAGGCGTGGTTTACAAAAAAAACACAGAGTGCTGGAGTAACTCAGTGGGTCAGGCAGCATCTGTGGAGAACATGGATAGGTGACGTTTCACAGAGTGCTGGAGTAACTCAGCGGGTCAGGCAGCATCTGTGGAGAACATGGATAGGTGACGTTTCACAGAGTGCTGGATTAACTCAGCGGGTCAGGCAGCATCTGTGGAGAACATGGATAGGTCGATAGATGGATTCATGCATCGTCAAGTCCCACAATCGAGTGCAGAGGCACGCACGGTTTCCATCAGTCCTGTCTGGGCTACCTGACGTGCAGGTACAGTCCCTCATTCACCCACATGCTATTTAGCAATTGTCTGTGTGAATGAAAACCTCCTTATGAGTTCTCTTGAAGATAGCGGAGTCAGGAGATATGGGGAGAAGGCAGGAACGGGGTACTGATTGGCGATGATCAGCCATGATCACATTGAATGGAGGCACTGGCTCGAAGGGCCGAATGGCCTACTCCTGCACCTATTGTCTATTGAACAAGCAGTTTGATTTTTGTTATTTTTTCTGATTGTCAATTAACCTGAGAAAAAGTTAATTTTTGCTTAAACCAGTGATCAGAAAAATATATTATGTTTGCCTTTAAGTTTATGAAAGAGAAAGAAAGAGATAGACAATAGACAATAGGTGCAGGAGTAGGCCATTTGGCCCTTTGAGCCAGCACCACCATTCAATGTGATCATGGCTGATCATCCCCAATCAGTAACCCGTTCTTGCCTTCTCCCCATATCCCCTGACTCCGCTATTTTTAAGCGCCCTATCTGCTCTCTCTTGAAAGCATCCAGAGAACCTACCTCCACCGCCCTCTGAGGCAGAGAATTCCACAGACTCACAACTCTCTGTGAGAAAAAGTGTTTCCTCGTCTCCGTTCTAAATGGCTTACCCCTTATTCTTAAACTGTGGCCTCTGGTTTTGCACTCCCCCAACATCGGGAACATGTTTTCTGCCTCTAGCGTGTCCAAGCCCTTAACAATCTGATATCTTTCAATAAGATATCCTCTCATCCTTCTAAACTCCAGAGTGTACAAGCCCAGCTGCTCCATTCTATCAGCATATGACAGTCCCGCCATCCCTGGAATTAACCTTGTAAACCTACGCTGCACTCCCTCAATAGCAAGAATGTCCTTCCTCAAATTAGGGGACCAGAACTGCACACAATACTCCAGGTGTGGTCTCACTAGGGCTCTGTACAACTGAGTGTACAGTGTACAATCTCTGAACAAGATGAATAAAGATGAATAATAATTTTTTAGGTAGGGGTTCCCTGAGACGTGAAAATAATTTTGAGGGTTCCTCAAAGGTGAAGAGGTTGATAAACACTGGTCTGGATCCTTGGCCACAGTGTGGAGTGTCTGAGCAAGGCCCAGTGCTGTTACTCTGGGCCTCTGGGCCTGTACACACAGGTACGCTGGAGGCCCTTTGATACAAGCATGGTGCAAGGTACGGCCATAATGCAATCCTTGTTAGATGAAACCAGAGCCTGGCCCAATCTCCTTTTCATTAACATACCGTGTTTACATTATTTTATTTAAAGGTGGCATGAAAGCAAACATCACAGAGGCCAAGAATGCAGGATATGGCCTTTTAAGCTGGGATAGAGGCCTGATTATTTACAGCCGGGAGTTTAGCTGCTCCAACAGTGGCCCTTTCTGGCTCTCCCCGCCTGTAAGAAAGACCCAAGTTGTAGTCCAGATGCCGAGGTAATAATATATCGTATTTTTCTTTCCCCGTGATGTCTGCCCCTCTTTCTTTCCCCATCTCCCTTGTCGGCCCTGGCCTTGCTGTGCTTGGTCCACCTCCAGCTCTGCCCAATAATAGCCCTCTCAGCATCCTGACAAGGGTTGGCTTTGTGGGTATTAGGGGTGGGCCTGACCTGCGAGACCCCCGCCTCAAGTCCCTGTGGTGAGGGGCGATCCCGCGCTGTACATCGCTGCTGTGTGTGAGTGTGTGTGGAGTGGCGGGCGTGGGCAATAGGCTGAGGTGTAGCCCCGCCAGGCACACTGCCTACACACTCCCTCACCTCCTGCTCCCCCTCCCTCCCCCCCCCAAACTCCCATCCACCCTCTCTACGGGCGAGGGCAATAGGCTGAGGTGTAGTCCCGACAGGCACACTGCCTCCACACTCCCTCCCATCCTCCCCCTCCCACCCCCTCCATCCCCCCACCCTCCCATCCACCCTCTCTACGGGCGAGGGCAATAGCCTGAGGTACAGCCCCGCCAGGCACACTGCCTCCACACTCCCTCCCATCCTGCTCCCCCTCCCTCCCCCCCACCCTCCCATCCACCCTCTCCACGGGCGTGGGCAATAGCCTGAGGTACAGCCCCGCCAGTCACACTGCCTCCACACTCCCTCCCATCCTGCTCCCCCTCCCTCCCCCCCCCACCCTCCCATCCACCCTCTCCACGGGCGTGGGCAATAGCCTGAGGTACAGCCCCGCCAGTCACACTGCCTCCACACTCCCTCCCCTCCTGCTCCCCCACCCTCCCATCCACCCTCTCTACGGGTGTGGGCAATAGCCTGAGGTACAGCCCCGCCAGGCACACTGCCTCCACACTCCCTCCCCTCCTGCTCCCCCTCCTCCCCCCCCACCCTCCCTCTCCACGGGCGTGAGCAATAGCCTGAGGTACAGCCCCGCCAGTCACACTGCCTCCACACTCCCTCCCCTCCTGCTCCCCCTCCCTCCCCCTCCTCCTCCCACCAGCCCACCTTCTCTCCACCCTCTCTCCACCTCCTTCTCCCACCTCCCCCTCCCCTCTCTACGTGCTTGGGCAATCCCCTGAGATGCAGCCCCTCCAGCCTTCCTCCCTCCCCACCCCCTCCATCCACTCCCAACCTCCCCCTCCTTCTCCCTCCCATCCACCCACTCTACGGGTGTGGGCAATAGCCTGTGGTACAGTTCCGCCAGGCACCCTCCCTTCCTCCCCCCTCCTGCTCCCACCTCCACCCCCCCTCCCTCGAAGGGCCGAATGGCCTACTCCTGCACCTAATTTCTATCTTTCTACGGACTCGGGCAATTCCCTGAGGTACTACCCCTCCAATGGCCCTCCCCCCACCTTCCCCCTTTGTCCCACATCCCCCAACCTCCACCTACCCCCTCCTGCTCCCCCTCCCTCCACCCACCCTCTCTATGGGCTTGGGCAATAGCCGGAGGTACAGCCCCTCCCCCCTCCCTCCCCCTCCTCCAACCTCCCTCCACCCCACCTGCTCCCACCTCCACCCCCACCCACCTTTCACTACAGCCTTGGGCAACCCTCTGAGGACCTGCTCCTCCAATGGGCCTCCCTTCCCCCTCCCCCAACCGCCCCCTCCCTCCCCTTCCTGCTCCCGCTCCTGCCTCCCCCCCCCTCTGCAGTCCTGGGCAATACCCTGATTTCCAGCCCCTACAATAGCCCTCCCTCCCCTCTCCCCCCAACCTAACTCTCCCCCTCCCTGTGGAGAGGCTGTTGCCACTAGTGGGAGAGTCTAGGACCAGAGGGCAGATGTTTCCATCCTGGGTGAAAGGTTCTGACTGTCTATCCTATCTATGCCTCTCATCATTTTATCCACTTCTATCTGGTCTCACCACAACCTCTGACGTTGCAGAGAAAATACATCCAAGTCTGAGCAACAGCTTTATTCCAAGAGCTATAGCGGCTCAGAACCGGCCCTGCTGAGTGCCCCCCCCCCCCCCCACCCACCCACCCTGGACAGTCTCCCTCGGATGGTCACGTCACTCAGCTTGCTTATTTAGTTATCTTACTTTTCTTGTACATCGGTGGAGCTGCATACTAAATCTCGTTGCACTGACGTGCAATGACAATAAAAGATATTATTATTATTATTATTATTATTATTATTATTATTATTATTATTATTATTATTATTATTATAACGTTGAGTGCCAGAAGGAACTGCAGATGCCGCTTCTCCGGAGATGCTGTCTGACCCCACTGAGTTACTCCAGCTTTTTGTGTCTAACTTCAACTCAATGTTAAGGTGTAGGAAGGAACTGCAGATGCTGGTTCAAACCGACGATAGACACAAAACCTGGAGTAACTCAGACAGCATCTCTTGGGGAAAAGGAACATGTGACATTTACGGTCAAGATCCTTCTTCAGACTGCTCTGGAGTCTGAAGTCTGAAGTCTCCAGTCTGAAGAAGGGTCTCAACCTGAAACGCCACCTACTCCTTTTCTCCAGAGATGCTGTCTGACCCGCTGTTACTGCAACTTTTTGTGTCTATCTTCAAGTTAATATTAATCTGTGGGTTAAAACGCCCCATGAAAAATAGACAAAGAAGAACTTTTTTTATCAGAGGGTGGTGAATCTGTGCAACTCATTGCCACAGAGGGCTGTGGAGGCCAAGTCAGTGATATTTTTAAGGCAGAGACAGACAAATTCTTAATTAGAACGGGTGTCAAGGCAGGAAAATAGGATTATGAGGCAGAGATCAGCCATGATTGAATGGTAGAGTGGACTCAATGGGCCGAATGGCCTAATTCTACTCCTATAACTTGTGAACGTGTCGACAGGTACATGGACAGTTAGTAGACAATAGACAATAGGTGCAGGAGTAGGCCATTCGGCCCTTCGAGCCAGCACCGCAATTTAATGTGATCATGGATGATCATCCACAATCAGTACCCCGTTCCTGCCTTCTCCCCATATCCCCTGACTCCTCTATCTTCAAGAGCTCTATCTAATTCTCTCATGAAACTATCCAGAGAACCGGCCTCCACCGCCCTCTGGGGCAGAGAATTCCACAGACTCACCACTCTCTGTGTGAAAAAGTGTTTCCCTCGTCTCGGTTCTAATTGGCCGACCCCTTATTCTTAAACTGTGGCCCTTGGTTTGGGACTCCCCCAACATCGGGAACATGTTTCCTGCCTCTGGCGTGTCCAAACCCTTAATAATCTTATATGTTACATGTGAGGTTGAGAGGGATGTGGGCCAAACACGGGCAGGTGGACCCATGTAGATGGGGCATGTTGGTCGGCATGGGCAAGTTTGTATTTGACTCTATGGAGGAGTTCCATAGAGTCAAATACTAGGAGTTGACAGGAGTTCCCCAGATTGCGATGTGGCCAATATGTGTCACCTCAAGTGGACCTGAGGGTTCTGTCACTGCTATTGCAACACTTCCCTAGACTGGGTCCATTCCCTTTGCTTAGGCTTTACCTGGCTGACCTGGAGTTATGCACCTGCCCCACCTGTTCAGGTGTCACGCTACCTGTCGCAGCAAGACAGGGCGAGCAGGAGTCTCGGCGCAGGTGGGGCGGGAGGAGCAGATGACCCTCAACTAGCACGCTGACTCCAAATCCGCTTGTTTCAGATAAAAACTCCCTTGTTCCCCAGCTGAGCACCAGCAGACATTTGGCAAGGGGAGCGGGCCACAAGCTGTAGTTTACTCGAATACCGCTCCGAATGTAAACATCTGCTTAAGAAAATAATCATGGTTGCGCTTGGTTCCAGCCTGGGCCCTGTCTCACACACATCTCTGTTCACGACACTCTACTTCTCCCTCTTCACTCTCTCTCTCTCTCTTCTCTCTTCCTTCTCTCTCACTCGTTCTCTATCTTTCCTTCCCCCACACTCCCGCTCTCCCTCTCTCCCCCACACTCCCTCTCTCCCTCTATCCCCTATCTCTTTCTTTCTTTCTCTGTCTGTCTCTTCCTTCCTCTCTCTCCCTCTCTCTCTTCTTCTCTCCCTCTCTCCCTCCCTCCCTCCCTCTCTCCCTCCCTCACTCTCTCTCACCTTTTCCTCCTCCACCTCTCCCCACTCCCTTTCAGTTCTCTCTCTACCTCTCTCCCTCTCATTCTCCTTGTCTCTCTCCCCCCCTTTCCCCTCTCTCCTTCCCTCTCCGTCTCTCCCCCTTCCCCCTCCCTCTCCCCCTCTCTCGCTCCTTTTCCGCCTCCACTCTCTCTCTCCCCCCCTCTCTTTCTCCTTCCTGCTCTCTTTAAGAGGCGATCTTATTGAAACATATAAGACTCTTCAGGGTTTGGACACGCTAGAGGCAGGAAACATGTTCCCGATGTTGAGGGAGTCCAGAACCAGGAGCCACAGTTTAAGAATAAGGGGTAAGCCATTTAGAACGGGGATGAGGAAACACTTTTTCACCCAGAGAGTTGTGAATCTATGCCTTGGAAGGCAGTGGAGGCCGGTTCTCTGGATGCTTTCAAGAGACAGTTAGATAGAGCTCTTAAAGATCTCACAGTCAGGGGATATGGGGAGAAGGCAGGAACGGGGTACTGATTGTGGATGATCAGCCATGATCACAATGAATAGCGGTGCTGGCTCGAAGGGCCGAATGGTGATGAGGGGTGATCTTATATACATGAGAAGAATAGATCGAGTTGATGCACAGTCTCTTGCCCAGAGTAGGGGAATCGAGGAACAGAAGACATAGGTTCAAGGTGAAGGGGAAAAGATTTAATAGGAATCCGAGGGGTAACGTTTGAACACAAAGGGTGGTGGGTGTATGGAACAAGCTGCCTGAGGAGGTAGTTGAGGCTGGGACTATCCCATCGTTTAAGAAACAGTTGGACAGGTACATGGATAGGACAGGTTTGGAGGGATATGGACCAAGCGCAGACAGGTGGGACTAGTGTAGCTGGGACATTGTTGGCTGGTGTGGACGTTGGGCCGAAGGGCCTGTTTCCACACTGTATCACTCTATGACTAGTGTAGATGGGACATTGTTGGCTGGTGTGGGCAAGTTGGGCTGAAGGGCCTGTTTCCACACTGTATCACTCTGTGACTCTATGACTCCTACACCTATTTTCTATGTTTCTATGTCTCTACTCTCGCCCTCTGCCAGTTCCGCTGAGAGGACTCGACTTAAAATATTTACTCCTTGAAGCTCGTAAATCTGAGCGAATGGTCTCCACCCGACAATGTGGCCTTGTGCGGTGAGAAGGCGGAGGAGTGGGTGGGCTGAGAGGTGTGGGAGGTGGAC
>JAXLNO010004250.1:306328-357072 GCA_038087875.1 Malacoraja senta
AAGGCGGAGGAGTGGGTGGGCTGAGAGGTGTGGGAGGTGGACAGAGTTCACCAGTTCAGTCCAAACACCTTCCAAAGTTGCAGGGGAGAGTCAGAGTGACAGAGGCCCAGCGCAAATTGGAGGAACAGCACCTCATATTTTGCTTAAGGCAGCTTGCACCACAGCAGTATGAACACTGACTTAGTGTCCGAGAGTTATAGTCATAGATTAATACAATAGACAATAGGTGCAAGGGTAGGCCATTCGGCCCTTCGAGCCAGCACCACCATTCAATGTGATCATGGCTGATCATCCCCAATCAGTACCCCGTTCCTGCCTTCTCCCCATATCCCCTGACTCCGCTATCTTTAAGAGGCCTATATAGCTCTATCTTGAAAGTATCTAGATAGCCGGCCTCCACCGCCCTCTGAGGCAGAGAATTCCACAGACTCACAACTCTCTGTGAGAAAAAGTGTTCCCTCGTCTCCGTTCTAAATGGCTTATCCCTTATTCATAAACTGTGGCCTCTTGTTCTGGACTCCCCTAACATCGGGAACATGTTTCCTGCCTCTAGCGTGTCCAACACCTTAACAATCTTATATGTTTCAATAAGATCCCCCCTCATCCTTCTAAACTCCAGAGTGTACAAACTCAGCCGCTCCATTCTCTCAGCATATGACAGTCCAGCCATCCTGGGAATTAACATTGTAAACCTACGCTGCACTCCCTCCATAGCAAGAATGTCCTTCCTCAAATTAGGGGACCAAAACTGCACACAATACTCCAGGTTTTGTCTCACTAGGGCCCTGTGCAACTGCAGAAGGACCTTTTTGCTCCTATACTCAACTCCTCTTGTTATAAAGGCCAACATGCCATTCACTTTCTTCACTGCCTGCTGTACCTGCATGCTTACTTTCATAGACTGATTAACAAGGAGGACCCCCAGATCTCGTTGTACTTCGCCTTTTCCCAACTTGATGCCATTTAGATAGTAATCTGTCTTCCTGTTTTGATAGCAAAGTGGACATCCTCACATTTAACCACATTAAACTGTATCTGTCATGCATCTGCCCACTCCCCCAAGCTGTCCAAGTCTCCCTGCATTCTCATAGCATCCTCCTCGCAGTTCACACTGTCACCCAGTGTGGAAGCAGGCCCTTCGGACCAACGTGCCCACACTGGCCAACAATGTCCCAGCTACACTAGTCCCATCTACCTGCGTTTGGTCCATATCCCTACAAACCTGTCCTATCCATATACCTGTCTAACTGTTTCTTAAACGATTGGATAGTTCCAGCCTCAACTACCTCCTCTGGCAGCTTGTTCCATACACCCACCACCCTTTGTGTGAAAACGTTACACCTCAGATTCCTATTAAATCTTTTCCCCCTCACCTTAAACCTATGTCCTCTGGTTCTCGATTCCCCTACTCTGGGCAAAAGGCTCTGTGCATCTACCCGATCTATTCCTCTCATGATTTTATACACCTCTATAAGATCTCCCCTCATCCTCCTGCGCTCCATGGAATAGACACCCGGCCTACTCAACCTCTCCCTATAGCTCACACCCTCTAGTCCTGGCAACATCCTCGTAAATGCTTTCTGAACCCTTTCAAGCTTTGCTTTTCCTCTTGCTCCATCCCCTCCCCCTTACCAAGCATAAGCTAAAGATGGCTGCAATACAGGCCTGGCAGAGCATCACCAGAGAAGACACCCAGCAACTGGTGATGTCCATGAATCGCAGATTCAAGCAGTCATTGCATGCAAAGGATATGCAACAAAATACTAAATATGACTACTTTCATTTACATTGCTGTGTCCCAAACATTATGGTGCCCTGAAATGGGGGAGACAATGTATAAACACAGCTGTAATTTCTACATGGTGAAACCAAAATGTATTAAAAATACCCTTTAATAAAATCTGACAATGTGCACTTTAACTGCATCTACCCGATCTATTCCTCTCATGATTTTATACACCTCTATAAGATAAACGGGTCCTTTTCACAATGGCAGGCAGTGACTAGTGGGGTACCGCAAGGCTCAGTGCTGGGACCCCAGCTATTTACAATATATATTAATGAGCTGGATGAGGGAATTGAAGGCAATATCTCCAAGTTTGCGGATGACACTAAGCTGGGGGGCAGTGTTAGCTGTGAGGGGGATGCTAGGAGACTGCAAGGTGACTTGGATAGGCTGGGTGAGTGGGCAAATGTTTGGCAGATGCAGTATAATGTGGATAAATGTGAGGTTATCCATTTTGGTGGCAAAAACAGGAAAGCAGACTATTATCTAAATGGTGGCCGACTTGGAAAAGGGGAGATGCAGCGAGACCTGGGTGTCATGGTACACCAGTCATTGAAAGTAGGGATGCAGGTGCAGCAGGCAGTGAAGAAAGCGAATGGTATGTTAGCTTTCATAGCAAAAGGATTTGAGTATAGGAGCAGGGAGGTTCTACTGCAGTTGTACAGGGTCTTGGTGAGACCACACCTGGAGTATTGCGTACAGTTTTGGTCTCCAAATCTGAGGAAGGACATTATTGCCATAGAGGGAGTGCAGAGAAGGTTCACCAGACTGATTCCTGGGATGTCAGGACTGTCTTATGAAGAAAGACTGGATAGACTTGGTTTATACTCTCTAGAATTTAGGAGATTGAGAGGGGATCTTATAGAAAGTTACAAAATTCTTAAGGGGTTGGACAGGCTAGATGCAGGAAGATTGCTCCCGATGTTGGGGAAAACCAGGACAAGGGGTCACGGCTTAAGGATAAGGGGGAAATCCTTTAAAACCGAGATGAGAAGAACTTTTTTCACACAGAGAGTGGTGAATCTCTGTAACTCTCTGCCACAGAGGGTAGTTGAGGCCAGTTCATTGGCTATATTTAAGAGGGAGTTAGATGTGGCCCTTGTGGCTAAAGGGATCAGAGGGTATGGAGAGAAGGCAGGTACGGGATACTGAGTTGGATGATCAGCCATGATCATATTGAATGGCGGTGCAGGCTCGAAGGGCCGAATGGCCTACTCCTGCACCTCATTTCTATGTTTCTATGTTTCTATGTGATTTTTTTCTATTACAAATCTCAAATTGTGGAGTACAGAAGCAAATAAATAAATGATGAGTCTTTGTCCCAAACATTATGGAGGGCTCTGTAGGACTGTATAATGCTGTGATCATCTCTACCACTCTGTAATACTAAGGGGACAGTGTAACGTTGGAGACGCTGTACTGAGGAATGGCCTCACTGCCGACAATGCTGTAAGTGAAAAGTTACTTTTCTTTTAGTTGAGTTTAGTGATTCACCGTAGAATTAGGCCCCTTGGCCCACCAAGCTCGCGCCGACCAGCGATCCCCGCACACTAACACTATCCAACGCACACTAGGGATAATTTACCATTTTACCGAGGCCAATTAACCTACAAACCTGGACGTCTTTCAAGTGTGGGAGGAAACCGGAGCACGCGGAGAAAACCCACGTGGTCACGGGGAGAACGTACAAACTCTGTACAGACAGCACCCATAGTCAGGATCGAACCGGGGTCTCTGGCGCTGTGAGGGTGTAATGGGAACATGGTGCAGGGACTATACTCCATGCCAGTGTCTGCGACAGGCAACAGGGAGAGATCGGATTTACCATCTCAAGGCCACATTACCATGGGGTTTACCACCAGTAACTTGGACTGGAAAGTCAATAAATTCTTAAGGGATTGGACAGGCTAGATGCAAGAAAAATGTTCCCCATGTTGGGGAAGCCCAGAACCAGGGGTCACACACAGTTTAAGAATAAGGGGCAGGCCATTTAGGACTGAGATGAGAATAAACATTTTCACCCAGAGAGTTGTGAATCTGTGGAATTCTCTGCCTCAGAAGGCAGCGGAGGCCAATTCTCTGGATGTTTTCAAGAGGGAGAGTCACAGTAGATTTAGCTCTTAGGGCTAAAGGAATCAAGGGATATGGGGAGAAGGCAAGAACGGGGTACTGATTGTGGATGATCAGCCATGAACACATTGAATGGCGGTGCTGGCTTGAAGGGCCGAATGGCCTACTCCTGCACCTATTTTCTATGTTTCTATGTTTCAATACTGAGGCCCACTCTCAAATAAAAATGTCAATTGATATTTTGAACAGATTTCCACCGCTGCCATTTCCTGTTATGTTTGAAGAATTTAAGGTCTCTGTAGCAAGACAAAAGGGAAATGTTTAACCGTGGACTAAGCATTGTTGTCTGTGTTAATGTTCACGTTATTGTACTGACTGGCATCTATGCATCAGTGCTCAGCATTGCAAGGAACCGTGAACACTGCGGGAAAGCAGGGCAGGAAAGAAACAGCAGGCCCCCAAAACCAACATGGCAAGGGCTGACAGTTTAGTTCAGTTTAGTTCGGAGATACAGCGCGGAAACAGGCCCTTTGGCCCAATGAGTCCCCGCCGACCAGCGATCCCCGCACATTAGCACTATCCCACACCCACTAGGGACAATTTTTATATTTACCTAGCCAATGAACCTACAAACCTGTACGTCTTTGGACAATAGACAATAGACAATAGGTGCAGGAGTAGGCCATTTGGCCCTTCGAGCCAGCGCCGCCATTCAATGTGATCATGGCTGATCATCCCCAATCAGTACCCCATTCCTGCCTTCTCCCCATATCCCCTGACTCCGCTATTTTTAAGAGCCCTATCTAGCTCTCTCTTGAAAGCATCCAGAGAACCTGCCTCCACCGCCCTCTGAGGCAGAGAATTCCACAGACTCACCACTCTCTGTGAGAAAAAGTGTTTCCTCGTCTCCGTTCTAAATGGCTTACTCCTTATTCTTAAACTGTGGGCCCTGGTTCTGGACTCCCCCAACATCGGGAACATGTTTCCTGCCTCTAGCGTGTCCAAGCCCGTAACAATCTTATATGTTTCAATGAGATCCCCTCTCATGCTTCTAAATTCCAGAGTGTACAAGCCCAGCTGCTCCATTCTATCAGCATATGACAGTCCCGCCATCCCAGGAATTAACCTTGTAAACCTAAGCTGCACTCCCTCAATAGCAAGAATGTCCTTCCTCAAATTAAGGAAGAGTCCACGACGACCAGTGATCCCCGCACATTAACACTATCCTACTCACACTAGGGGCAATTTTTACATTTACACCAAGCCAATTAACCTACAAACCTGCACGTCTTTGGAATGTGGGAGGAAACTGAAGATCTCGGCGAAAACCCACCCAGGACACGAGGGGAACATACAAACTCCGTACAGACAGCACCCGTAGTCGGGATCGAACCCGGGTCTCCGAAGCTGCATTGGCTGTAAGGCAGCAACTCTACCACTGCGCCACCGTGACTGCACTAATGTTATAATATTCTTGCGTGAAGCAGGAGTTGAGATCATTGCAGTGTGTTGAGCTGAAACCTTGGCCATGCTATGTAACACCAGGGGAATGGTTGGCGGGTGCGGGCAAGTTGGGCTGAAGTCGCCGAGCCAGTCGCCGGTTTCTCTGCGACCTGCTATGACTGTGACAGTCGCCTGAAAAATCGCCCAAGTGGGACAGGCCTATTACCCTCAACGTGAACTTGAATCTGTTACAGTGCTCGAGGCCAAATGTCCTCCATCAGAATCTGGATAGGCATCATCCCCTCTCTTATATCTCTCCATCAATAGGCAGTGAAGAAAGCGAATGGTATGTTCGCATTCATAGCAAAAGGATTTGAGTATAGGAGCAGGGAGGTTCTACTGCAGTTGTACAGGGCCTTGGTGAGACCACACCTGGAGTATTGCGTACAGTTTTGGTCTCCTAATCTGAGGAAAGACATTCTTGCCATAGAGGGAGTACAGAGAAGGTTCACCAGACTGATTCCTGGGATGGCAGGACTTTCATATGAAGAAAGACTGGATAGACTCGGCTTGTACTCGCTAGAATTTAGAAGAATGAGGGGGGATCTTATAGAAACTTACAAAATTCTTAAGGGGTTGGACAGGCTAGATGCAGGAAGATTGTTCCCGATGTTGGGGAAGTCCAGAACACGGGGTCACAGTTTAAGGATAAGGGGGAAGTCTTTTAGGACCGAGATGAGAAAAAACATTTTTCACACAGAGAGTGGTGAATCTGTGGAATTCTCTGCCACAGAAGGTAGTTGAGGCCAGTTCATTGGCTATATTTAAGAGGGAGTTAGATGTAGTCCTCGTGGCTAAATGGATCAGGGGGTATGGAGAGAAGGCAGGTACAGGATACTGAGTTGGATGATCAACCATGATCATATTGAATGGCGGTGCAGGCTCGAAGGGCCGAATGGCCTACTCCTGCACCTATGTTTCTATGTTTCTATGTTACCCATGTCCAAGGCAATGCTCAGTTACAAGTGACCTCAGAATGGCCGCTGTTTTCTGGGCAAAGCTCTCGACTCTGACTCAGAAGGTCGTGGGTTTGAGTCGGGCTTAGGGACTAATATTTTCGTTTACTTGTTTATAAGATGTGGGCGTTGATGTCAAACACAATATTTATTGGCCATCATCGAGGTACACTGGTGAAACAGATTGGTTCGCCCATTAACCCGCTACTTATGCGGTTAGCATTTATTAGTTTATGACAGATTTTTATTCTGGATTCATTAAGTTCTCCATTTCCGTGATGGGATTTGAGGTTACATCTCTCCATCAATAGCCCAGGGCATGCAATACCAGACCAGTAGGTTCAGCAGTTTTTAACTATACGCTCCAAGCACTTAGACAGGCAATTCCTTGTGTGCTGAGGGTGTGTGCTGTGCTGTGTGGCTTCAGTCGAGGTGTTAAACATTGGGGCTCTGTCTAAGTGTAAGTGGAACTTGAAACATCCTAGAGAACACATGGACCAGAGCAGAGACAGTAAATGACTGTCGACAGTAAAAGCCAGCACCACCATTCAATGTGATCATCCACAATCAGTACCCCGTTCCTGCCGTCTCCCCATATCCCTTGATTCCTTTAGCCCTAAGAGCTCTATCTGACTCTCTCTTGAAAACATCCAGTGAATTGGCCTCCACTGCCTTCTGTGGCAGAGAATTCCACAGATGCACAACTCTCTGGGTGAAAAGGTTTTTCCTCATCTCAGTCCTAAATGGCCCACCCCTTATTCTTAAACGGTGTGACCCCTGGTTCTGGACTCCCCCAACATCGGGATCATTTTTCCTGCATCTAGCTTGTCCAATCCCTTAAGAATTGTACATGTTTCTATGAGAGCCCCTCTCATCTTTCTAAATTCCAGTGAATACAAGCCCAGTCGACTTATTATTTCATTGTATGTCAGTCCCGCCATCCCGGGAATTAACCTGGTGAACCTACACTCAACCTATTTTACCACTTTCTCTCCGACTACACAACTTCATAGCTTTGGAGTGTCCAGGGAAGTGTATAAAGGAAACACTCCAACTATCTTTGTCCTTTTGGGATGCAGGTTGAAACATAGAAACTTAGAAACATAGGTGCAGGAGTAGGCCATTTGGTCCTTTGAGCCAGCACCGCCATACACTGTGATCATGGCTGATCATCCAGAATCAGTACCCCATTCCTGCCTTCTCCCCATATCCCTTGACTCCACTATCTTTAAAAGCTCTATCTAACTCTCTCTTGAATGCATCCAGTGAATTGGCCTCCACTGCCTCTGAGGCAGAGAATTCCACAGATTCACAACTCTCTGGGTGAAAAGGTTTTTCCTCATCTCAGTCCTAAATGGCCAACCCTTTATTCTTAAACTGTGGCCACTGGTTCTGGACTCCACCAACATCAGGAACATGTTTCCTGCATCTAGCCTGTCCAATCCCTTAGGAATTATATATGTTTCTATAAGATTGCCTCTCATCCTTCTAAATTCCAGTGAATATAAACTCAGTCGACCCATTCGTTCATTGTATGTCAGTCCCACCATCCCAGGGATTAACCTACGCAGCACTGCCTCAACAGCAGAGATGGATAGATTCTTGATTAGTACGGGTGTCAGGGGTTATGGGGAGAAGGCGGGAGAATGGGGTTAGGAGGGAGAGATAGATCAGCAATGATTGAATGGGGGAGTAGTCTTGATGGGCCGAATGGCCTAATTAGACAGACAATAGGTGCAGGAGTAGGCCATTCGGCCCTTCGAGCCAGCACCGCCATTCAATGTGATCATGGCTGATCATCCCCAATCAGTACCACATTCCTGCCTTCTCCCCATATCCCCTGACTCCGCTATCTTTAAGAGCCCTATCTAGCCCTCTCTTGAAAGTATCCAGAGAACTGACCTCCACCGCCCTCTGAGGCAAAGAATTCCACAGACTCACAACTCTCTGTGAGAAAAAGTGGTTTCCTCGTCTCCGTTCTAAATGGGCCTACCCCCTTATTTTTAAACTGTGGCCTCTGTTTCTGGACCTCCCCAACATCGGGAACATGCTTCCTGCCTCTAGCGTGTCTAACCCCTTATAATCTTATATGTTTCAATAAGATCCCCTCTCAACTTTCCAAATTCAGAGTGTACAAGCCCAGCTGCTCCATTCTCTCAGCATATGACAGTCCCGCCATCGCGGGTATTCACCTTGTAAACCTACGCTGCACTCCCTCAATAGCAAGAATGTCCTTCCTCAAAGCAGGGGACCAAAAGTGCACACAATACTCCAGGTGTGATCTCACCAGGGCCCTGTACAACTGCAGAAGGACCTCTTTGCTCCTATACTCAACTCCTCTTGTTATAAAGGCTAACGTGCCATTGGCTTTCTTCACTGCCTGCTGTACCTGCATGCTTACTTTCATGGACTGAGGAACAAGGACCCCCCAGATCCCGTTGTACTTCCCCTTTTCCCCAACTTGACGCCATATTTCCCCTTCCTTTCCCTTATGAACTTATGAACTGTTAATTCTTGGTCAATCACGGAATCCAAAGTGTTGGGGAAAAGGCAGGGAATTGCAGCTGATGCCAAGATTAGGTCAGCCATGCCCCATTTATATTGTGCAGCAGTTCAGAAATGCAGCACTGGCCTTCCAGCTTCAGCTTCATCCGTTCTTATTTACTCTCCTGGCCCAACTTTAAAACGCGCTGCTGGGCAGGAAGAAGTCAATTTAAGGGATAGACTTTGCCCAGAACTCTGTGACGAGCCAAGATTTCACTCTCAATTGATTTGATTTTTTCTGATCTCCGGCACTTAAAGCATCTGCTGACATTCCAGTGTGAGCAGAGCGTAGAAAATGTGGCCCCGCTGCCCGCTCGCTCGTACAGTGGATCTTTCATCCTCCTTGTGCATCTGCCTAGGGCAGTGGTGGGAGGTGGAGCCCTCTCTCCATAGCAGACTCCCTCCCCTCCAACAGACCCCTGACCCTGCACAGAGCCCCCTCCCCTGCATCAACCCCTCCCCCGTCCCTGCACAGAGCCCCCTCCCCTGCATCAACCCTCCCCCCGTCCCTGCACAGAGCCCCCTCCCGCTGCAACAGACCCCTCCCCTGCATCAGACCCCTGACCCTGCACAGAGCCCCCTCCCCTGCATCAACCCTCCCCCCGTCCCTGCACAGAGCCCCCTTCCCTGCATCAACCCCCCTCCCCTGCATCAGACCCCTGACCCTGCACAGAGCTTCCAAACCTGCACAGCCCCCCCCCTGCACAGACCTCCCGCCCCTGCACAGCCCCCCCTCCCTGCACAGACCCCCCCCTGCATCAGCCCCCCCTCCCCTGCACAGACATCCCTCCCCTGCATCAGGCCCCCTCCCTTGCATCAACCCCCCTCCCCTGCACAGAGCCCCCTCCCCCTGCATCAGCCCCCCTCCCCTGCAGAGACCACCCTCCCCTGCATCAACCCCCCCTGACCCTGCACAGAGCCCCCTCTCCTGCACAGAGCCCCCTCCCCTGCACAGACCTCCCACCCCTGCACCATACCCCTCCCCTGCATCAATCCCCCTCCCCTGCATCAACACCCCTCCCCTGCATCAACACCCCCCCTCCGTCCCTGCACAGAGCCCCCTCCCCTGCACAGAGCCCCCTCCCCTGCATCAGCCCCCCTCCACCTGCACAGAACCCCTGCCCTGCATCAGCCCCCCTCCCTGCATAGAGCCACCCCGCTCCCCTGCATCAGCCCCCCCGCTCCCCCAACAACACCCCTCTCCCCCCTGCATCAGCCCCCCTCCACCTGCAACAGCCCCCCTCCCCCTGCAACAGCCCCCCTTCCCCCTGCAACAGCCCCCCCTCCCTGGCACAGCCCCCCCCCTGCATCAGCTCCCCCTCCCCCTCCCCCTGCATCAGCCCCCCCTCCCCCTGCATCAGCCCCCCCTCCCCCTGCAACAGCCCCCCCTCCCCGGCACAGACCCCTCCCATGCACAGACCACCCTCCCTGCATCAACTCCCCCTCCCCCTGCAACAGCCCCGCTCCACCTGCATTAGCCCCCCTGCTGTCTGAATTGACATCCTTGGAGCCATTCAGCATGCAAACACACTGTAGTTTGTACATTCTCCCTGTGACCGAGTGGGTTTCCTCCGGGTGCTCCGGTTCCCCCCCCCCCCCACATTCCAAAGACGTGCAGGTTTGCAGGTCCATCGGCCCTCTGTGTAAATTGCCCCCAGAGTGTAGAGAGTTGGATGTGAAAGTGGGATAATGTCGAGCGAATCTTCTACTTGTTGCGTATGGCGTGCACAGGCCTAAATTTGTTGGGAAACGTGTTCTATTTCATCTTGTTCGTGCACGTCGGGTTGGCTGCATTAAGGGCCTGTCGCACTTGGCGATTTTTTCGTCGACTGCCGGCATCTTTGACTGACGTATCAGGTCACCGAAACATTTGCGGCATGATGCAACGTGACGCGGTGTGACGCGGTGTGATGACGTATTGACGCGCGGTGTTTTTTTTCAAGTGTCGCGACATTTTTTTATTGTCGCCGCTGGATTTTGAAACGTTCAAAATCTTTTGGCGACCCTGTAATGACGCCGACAGTCGCCGAAAAAAAATCGCCGTGGGACAGGGCCTTTTAGTCGAAACAGGGTGGGCCACGTGATGGTTGCAATCTCCCACCCCATGTAGAACTAGTGTGAGAGAGTGATCGCTGGCTGGCGTGGTCTCGGTGGGCCGAAGAGCGTGTTTCTGTGCTGTATCTCCAAACTAAACTAAACTAAACTAAACAGCTTGGGGCAGCACGGTGGTGGCACAGTGGTAGGGTTTGTTGCCGTACAGCGTCAGAGACTCAGGTTCGATCCTGACCCTGGGTGCTGTCTGTACGGAGTTTGCACGTTCTCCCCGTGACTCCATTTTCTCCGGTTTCCCCTCCATATCCCAAAGACGTGCGGGTTTGCAGGTTAATCGGCCCTCTGTGTAAACTGTCCCCAGTGTGTAGAGAGTGAATGTACAACGTGGTCTCGGTGGGCCTAAGAGCATGTTTCTGTGCTGTATCTCTAGACTAAACGAAACGAAACGAAACGAAACAAAACTTAGTTGATTTGAACTATTCTGATCCAAAGTAAGCAGGCAGTGAAGAAAGCGAATGGCATGTTGGCCTTCATAACAAGAGGTGTTGAGAATAGGAGCAAATAGGTCCTTCTGCAGTTGTACAGGGCCCTAGTGAGACCGCACCTGGAGTATTGTGTGCAGTTTTGGTCTCCAAATTTGAGGAAGGACATTCTTGCTATTGAGGGAGTGCAGCGTAGATTGTTCACCAGGTTAATTCCCGGAATGGCGGGACTGTTGATTGAATGGAGCGGCTGGGCTTGTATACTCTGGAATTTACAAGGGTGAGAGGGGATCCTATTGAAACATATAAGATTATTAAGTGTTTGGACACGCCAGAGGCAGGAAACATGTTCCCGGTGTTGGGGGAGTCCAGAACGAGGGGCCACACAGTTTAAGAATAAGGGGTAAGCCATTTAGAACGGAGATGAGGAAAAACTTTTTCACCCAGAGAGTTGTGAGTCTGTGGAATTCTCTGCCGCAGAGGGCGGTGGAGGCCGGTTCTCTGAATATTTCAAGATAGAGCTCTTAAAAGTAGCGGAGTCAGGGGATATGCGGAGAAGGCAGGAACTGGGTACTGATCGTGGATGATCAGCCATGATCACATTGAATGGCGGTGCTGGCTCGAAGGGCCGAATGGCCAACTCCTGCACTTATTGTCTATTGTCTATTGTCTAAGCTAAACTAAACAAAACTAAGCTAAACTGCACTAAATTAAACTTAATTAAACTAAACTAAACTAAACTGGAGTAAACTGTAGTTCATTGTTTTTGCAGCTTACTTGCACTGATGGGTGATGAACCTGCAGCAGGTTTTGGGGAGTTGGCATGCAGACGGTGAGGGGAAGGCCCTGTAGTGAAGGGAATGATTCTGCCACCGACTATGTTGGAGTTTGGGACTGATCCTGGGTGTGGCATGGAAAATTCCCTTTCCCTCTCCACCCATTCACCAAGAGCAGATTTCTATGAATCTTCAACGCTCCGCTGAAATTGTCTCACCCCGCGAAATGTTCAACTGTTTACAAGTTGCCCTGCGTGGAAACAGGCCATAGGACCACAGGAATGCTTTCATTATTGGTTCAGAACCGTCACTTTGCACCCAGTGATATTTTTACAGGAGCGCTTCGTAAACATGTGGGTGAACATGGTTTTGCGTGCGGTGTTATTGCAGAGCTCAGCGCTCCAGCACGCACCAATGGCCAAAACCCCGCTCGCTACTAATATGAGGAAGGACATTCTTGCTATTGAGGGAGTGCAGCGTAGGTTAATTCCCGGGATGGCGGGACTGTCATCTGATGAAACAATGGGTCAACTGGGCTTGTATTCACTCGAATTTAGAAGGATGAGAGGGTATCTTGTAGAAACACATAAAAATTATTAAGGGATTGGACACGCTAGATGCAGGAAACATGTTCCCGATGTTGGGGGGAGTCCAGAACTAGGGGGCCACTGTTTAAAGAATAGGCCATTTAGGACTGAGATGAGGAAACAAATATTTTCACCCAGAGAGTTGTGAGTCTGTGGAATTCTCTGCCTCTGAAGGCGGTGGAGGCCGACACACGGGATGCTTTCAAGAGAGGGTTATATAGGGCTCTTAAAGCTAGCGGAATCAAGGGATATGGGGAGAAAGCAGGAACGGGGTACTGATTGTGGATGATCAGCCATGATCACATTGAATGGCGGTACTAGCTTGAAGGGCCGAATGGACTATTCCTGCACCTATTGTCTATGTATCTATGTATCTACCTCCCTGCGTCCAGAACTTCTGTATCTGAGCACTGCCCCCCTACAATAATGTGATGCCACCTTCATGACCACCTAACGCTACATATTCCCTCCCAGATGCCCACAGCGCAGCGGGTAGAGCTGCTGCCTCACAGCGCCAGTGACCCGGGTTCAATCCTGACCTCAGGTGCTGTCTGTATGGAGTTTGCATGTTCTCACTGTGACCGCATGTGTTTCCTCCGGGTGCTCCGGTTTCCTCCCACATCCCAAAGACGTGCCCGTGCGGCCCTCGGCCCTCTGTAAATCGCCACTAGGGTGTATAGATTGGACCCACGTAGCATTATTATAGTTTAGTTTTTGTAGTATAGTTTAGAGATACAGTGCGGAAACAGGCCCATCGGCCCACCGGGTCCGTGCCGACCAGCGATCCCCGCACACTAACACTATCCTACACACACTAGGGACAATTTTTATATTTACCAATTAACCTTCAAACCTGTACGTCTTTGGAGTGTGGGAGGAAACCGAAGATCTCGGAGGAAACCCACGCAGGTCACGGGGAGAACGTGCAAACTCCGTACAGACAGCACCCGTAGGCGGGATCGAACCCGGGTCTCCGGCGCTGCATTCACTGTAAGGCAGCAACTCTACCGCTGCGCCACCGTGACTGCCCGAGAACCAGGGCGAGAATTTCTAGGTTTAATATCGTCACGTGTAGCGAGGTACTGAGGTGAGTTTTGTTTTGCATGGTATCCAAAGAGAGCAGGTAATACCATGCATAAATACAATCAGGTACAACTGGTAGAGCAAAGGAGAAGATACAGAGTGCAGAATATAGTTCTCAGCATTGTACCGCATCAGTTCCAGAGACAAAGTCCAATGTCTACAATGGGGTAGAGGTGAATCGGACAGTACCCTAGCTTATGGAAGGACCGTTCAGAAGCCTGATAACAGAGAGGAAGAGTTGACACAACATGCTGGAGTAACTCAGCGGGACAGGAGAGAAGGAATGGGCGACATTTCAGGTCGAGACCCTTCTTCAGACTGATGTCAGGGCAGGGGGCAGTACAGAGATAGAATGTGGGTGGAGACAGTAAGACTGGTGGGAGAACTGGGAAGGGGGAGGGGATGGAGAGAGAGGGAAAGCAAGGGCTATCTGAAGTTAGAGAAGTCAATGTTCATACCGCTGGGGTGTAAAATCTCTTACACAGAGGGGAAGAGCTACTCCACAGACTGTGTTCAGACATTAGTCAAACATGCCCCAACACCAGGCTGAGTATAATCCCCACTGTAATCTGTGTCGCCACAAAGAGTCAATGTTCAGCTTTCATTTTACACGATACAACAAAGTGAAGCAGGAGCTGGAAAGTCCGTGAGGGTCCCACATGTTCCTCGGTTGGCAGCTCGTACCTCCGTGAGGCAGTCCAGCGTGGATGCTGAAGGGTCTTGACCCGATACGTCAGCCATTCATTTCCTCCAGAGATGCTGCCTGTCCCGCTGAGGTACTCCAGCCTTTTGTATCTGTCTTCAGGGTGGATGCCTGTGGCTTTTTGTGAAATAAAGTATGAAAGTACACAAGGTACAGTAAAAGGCTTTTGTTGCATGCTAGCCAGTCAGCAGAAAGGCTATGGAGCGTCACGATGGCGTAGCGGTAGAGTTGCTGCCTCACAGCGCCAGAGACCCGGGTTCCATCCTGACTACGGGTGTTGGCTGGATGGAGTTTGTACATTTTCCCCCATGTCCTGCGTGGGTTTTCTCAGAGATCTTCAGTTTCCTCCCACACTCCTAAGACGTACAGTTTTGCAGGTTAATTGGTTTGGCCTAATTGTAAACTGTCCCTAGTGTGCGTAGGATAGTGTTAGTGTGCGGGGTTCGCTGGTCGGCGTGGACTCGGTGGGCGAAAGGGCCTGTTTCCGCGCCTTAGCTCTAAAGTAAACTAAAATCTAAACTACTGGACTCATATGCCAAGCTGCTGTTTACTGACCACTGCTCGGAGTTCAACACAATCACCCATTCAATCATGGCTGATCTATCTTCCCCTCTCAACCCCATTATCCTGCTTCTCCCCTTAACCTCTGGCACCCGTACTAGTCAAGAATCTATCAATCTCTGCCTTAAAAATACCCAATGACTTGGCCTCCACAGCCGTCTGTGGCAAAGATCTCCACAGATTCACCACCAGGCCGAACCCTGCAACTCCGGCCTAGTGCCATCGCCATGACAACGGGCCTTCGTGGCCAAGTGGAGACCACATTTTGAACAACGCTGAACTTGAAGGATAAAGTTGGCGCCAGGAGTGTGGTGACTCTTCTAAACTGCCTCAATGTAACCTACTATCCTACACTCTTTAGTTTGAGGCTCTTCAGCCCACCAAGTCCGTATAGACCGGCGATCTCCGGACATTAACTCTATCCTACACACATTTGGGAGAATGTACAATTATACCAAACCAATTAACCTACAATCCTGTACATTATGGGAGTGTGGGAGGAAACCAGAGAACCCGGAGAAAATCCACGCAAGTCACGGGGAGAATGTACAAACGCTGCACAGACAGCACAGGAAGTCAGGATCGAAACTGGGTCTCTGGTGCTGTTAAGGCAGCAACTCTATCCGCTGTGCCACCGTACCACCGCAATCTCTGCCTTAAAAATATCCATTGATGATTGAAGTAGGGAGGTCATGTTGCAGTTGTAGAAGACGTTGGTGAGACCGCATTTGGAATATTGTTTTCAGTTCTGGGCACCACGTTATAGGAAAGATATTGTCAAGCATGAAAGGGTTCAGAAAAGATTTACGAGGATGTTGCCAGGACTAGAGGGTGTGAGCTATAGGGAAAGGTTGAGTAGGCTGGGTCTCTATTCCATGGAGCGCAGGAGGATGAGGGGAGATCTTATAGAGGTGTACAAAATCATGAGAGGAATAGATTGGGTAGATGCACAGAGTCTTTTACCTAGAGTAGGGGAATCAAGGACCAGAGGACGTAGGTTCAAGGTGAAGGGGAGAAGATTTAATAGGAATCCGAGGGGTAACTTTTCCACACAGAGGGTGGTGGATGTATGGAACCAGCTGCCAGAGGAGGTAGTTGAGGCTGGGACTATCCCATCGTTTAAGAAACAGCTGGACAGGTACATGGATAGGATGGGTTTGGAGGGTTATGGACCAGGTGCAGGCAGGTGGGACTAGTGTAGCTGGGACATGTTGGCCGGTGTGGGCGAGATGGGTCGAAGGGCCTGTTTCCACACTGTATCAGTCTGTGATTCTATGACTTGGCCTCCACAATAGACAATAGACAATAGGTGCAGGAGTAGGCCATTCGGCCCTTCGAGCCGGCACCGCCATTCAATGTGATCATGGCTGATCATCCCCAATCAGTGTCCCGCTCCTGCCTTCTCCCCACATCCCCTGACTCTGCTATCTTTAGAGCCCTATCTAGCTCTCTCTTGAAAGTATCCAGAGAACTGGCCTCCACCGCCCTCTGAGGCAGAGAATTCCACAGACTCACAACTCTCTGTGTGAAATAGTGTTTCCTCGTCTCCGTTCTAAATGGCTTACCCCTTATTCTTAAACTGTGGCCCTTGGTTCTGGACTCCCCCAACATCAGGAACATGTTTCCTGCCTCTAGCGTGTCTAAACCCTTAATAATCTTATATGTTTAAATAAGATCCCCTCTCATCCTTCTAAACTCCAGGGTATACAATCCCAGCCGCTCCATTCTCTCAGCATTTGACAGTCCCGCCATCCCGGGAATTAACCTGGTGAACCTACGCTGCACTCCCTCAATAGCAAGAATGTCCTTCTTCACGTTTGGAGACCAAAACTGCACACAATACTCCAGGTGTGGTCTCACTAAAAGACACCTTGGCGTCTTGTACTTGAGAATGACACAGAGAGCTGCCGCGGGCTTGTGAGGGTGAGTAGGGCCGTTGATTTGGCAACCAATTAATGAAATAGAGCTGAGGCTGCAACCGGGCGCACAGGCAGTACATTGAGAGTTTCAAAGCACAGAGCTGGAAATTTGGGGGGAGTTGAGGGCTTGAATTGAGGCTTGTTGTCGACGCTGGGCGAGGGATTCCGAGCACCGAGAGTGAAGAGGATGTGGTTTGGCCCAGGATCGCAGGGAAACTAACGGCACACATTCCCCGCTGAATGAGACCATTGAAGCTGCCTGTGAATCTGCTGAAGCCTCCCTCTCCTGCTCTCAGTTCCCCAGCTGAGGTTACAGGAGAAATCTGATGATAAATGGATTTTCTGGTGCCACAGAGAAGGCCATCTATTGAGGGCAACCAATGCTGTTCACCTCCGGTACCCAATGTTAAATCACCTGTATTGGCAATTTCTAACCTTTACAATGTCCAACTTACCACTGCCAATACTACGCAGGAATGTGGGAGTGATCTTATGCAGACAAAAGGACTGCTCTACATCGGTGAGACCACGCGCAGGCTTGGCGATCGCTTCGCCGAACACCTCCGCTCGGTTCGCAAAAACCGACCTGATCTCCCGGTGGCCCAGCATTTCAATTCCCCTTCCCATTCCCAATCTGACCTTTCTGAACTGGGCCTCCTCCATGGCAGGAGTGAGGCCCACCGCAAATTGGAGGAACAGCACCTCATATTTCGCTTGGGCAGTTTACACCCCAGCGTTATGAACATTGACTTCTCCAATTTCAGGTAGTCCCTGCTATCTCCCTCCTTCCCCTCCCCTTCTCAGCTCTCCCACAGCCCAATGTCTCCGCCTCTTCCTTTCTTCTTCCCGCCCCACCCCCACCCCCACATCAGTCTGAAGAAGGGTCTCGACCGAAACGTCACCTATTCCTTCGCTTCATAGATGCTGCCTCACCCGCTGAGTTTCTCCAGCATTTTGTGTCTACTTTGAATTTTCCAGCATCTGCAGTTTCTTTCTTAAACAAACGGATCTTCCAATCGTATGATTTCCAGCTGAGGTGAGAAAAAACTTTTCACCCAGAGAGTTGTGAATTTGTGGAATTCCCTGCCACTGAGGGCAGTGGAGGCCAAGTCACTGGATGGATTTAAGAGAGAGTTAGATAGAGCTCTAGGGGCTAGTGGAATCAAGGGATATGGGGAGAAGGCAGGCACGGTTATTGATTGGGGAAGATCAGCCATGATCACAATGAATGGCGATGCTGGCTCGAAGGGCCGGAATGGCCTCCTCCTGCACCTATTATCTATGTTTCTATATTTTATTGAAGTAGTTGTACAGACAAAAGATGAACATACCAGATCCTCTTTATTCTTGGAACTGAACGTGACATCCTGTAATTTTACAGGCTTATCCTCACACTGGATATCTGAGTATTATTGTCAGGAGAAAGGATTATCATTTGACAGCACCGGGCCTATACCTGCTGGAGTTTAGCAGAACGAAGTGGGACCTCATTGAAACGACAGGATAGTGAAAGGCTTGGATAGAGTGCAATTGGAGAGGATGTTTCCACTAGTGGGAAGGACTAGCACTAGAGATCACAGCCTTGGAGTTAAAAGACATTCTTTTGGGAAGGAGATGAGGAGGAATTTCTTCAGTCAGAGGGTGGTGAATCTGTGGAATTCTTTGCCGCAGAAGACAGTCAGTGGATATACGTATTTAAGGCAGAGATAGATAGATTCTTGGTTAGTGCAGGTGTCAGAGGTTATGGGGAGAAGGCAGGAGAATGGGGTTGGGAGGGAGAGATAGATCAGCCATGATTGAATGGTGGAATAGACTTGATGGGCCGAATGGCCTATTTCTACTCCTATCACTTATGATCTTCTGAGCTACACAGAGAGGCGGATGGTAAAGGACTGAGATGCCAAAGACCAAGGGGTGACTTTAGACTTGAGAGATACAGTGTGGAAACAGGCCGTTTGGCCCACCGAGTCCGCGCCGACCAGCGATCACCCCATACACACTCGGGACAATTTACAATTTTTACCAAAGAAAATGAATCGACAAACCTGTACGTCCGTTGTGTGAAGTTTTGGTCTCCAAATTTGAGGAAGGACATTCTTGCTATTGAGGGAGTGCAGCGTGGGTTCACCAGGTTAATTCCCGGGATGGCAGGATTGTCGTATGTTGAGGCTGGGCTTGTATGCTCTGGAATTTAGAAGGATGAGAGGGTATCTTATTGAAACATATAAGATTATTAAGGGATTGGACAAGTAGGAAACATGTTCCCGAAGTTGGGGGAGTCCAGAACCAGGGGCCACAGTTTAACAATAAGGGGTCGGCCATTTAGAACGGAGATGAGGAACCACTTTTTCACACAGAGAGTTGTGAATCTGTGGAATTCTCTGCCTCAGAAGGCGGTGGAAGGCAATTTTCTGGAGGCTTTCAAGAGAGAGCTAGATAGGGCTCTTAAAGATAGCTGAGTCAGGGGATATGGGGAGAAGGCAGGAACGGGGTAGTGATTGTGGATGATCAGCCATGATCACATTGAATGGCGGTGCTGACTCAAAAGGCTGAATGGCCTACTCCTGCACCTATTGTCTATTGTCTATTTATTGTATAAACACGTGCAGGTTTGTAGGTTAATTGGCTTTGGTAAAAAATTGTTAGTTGTTGCTAGTGTGTGTAGGATAGTGTTAGGTGTATGGGGTGATCGCTGTACGGTGCGGACTGGGTGGGCTGAAGGGCCTTTTTCTACACTGCATCTCTAACTAAACGAGACCTCAGCGGTTTCTTGGCCATCACAGCCACTCAAGGTCAGCTCATTGCCCGAGTATCTAAAGCCTTTGCGTGGAGACCTTGTGAAGGGGTTGGTTGTTTGATGGTCAGTGCACAGCTACTCAGGCACAGTGAGCCAGTGTGCAGTGGCACAGAAGGACAGTGACACCCTGTGTCACCGTGTGTAGGAGGGTGCAGAGGCTGGCATGGTGGGCAGACGTGTAGTAAAAGGGTTTGACGCGCCAGCTCTTACATCCACCCAATGTTTACCACTGTCAACTGGGTGGAACGATGACTGGGAGACTGGCATGTCGGCCTGGGTCTGACTGATCCCTTTGTGTGTGTGTGTGTAGCTGCCCAGGCTGGAGCCACAGCTCTGGAGAAAGCCCACAGGAGTCAAAGGGACATCGAGATACACACAGTGTGGAGACAGGCCCTGTGGCCCTACTTGCCCACACCAGCCAACATGTCCCAGCTATACCACACTCACCTGCCTGTGTTTGGCCCATATCCCTCCAAACCTGTCCTATCCATGTACCTGTCTAACTGTTTCTTAAACGATGTGATAGTCCCAGCCTCAACTACCTCCTCTGGCAGCTTGTTCCATACACCCACCCACCACCCTTTGTATGAAAAAATTGAACCTCTGACCCCTGTTAAATGTTTTCCCCCTTATACCTACGTCTTGGTGGTCGATTAGGAAAAGGGGAGATGCAACGAGACCTGGGTGTCATGGTACACCAGTCATTGAAAGTAGGCATGCAGGTGCAGCAGGCAGTGAAGAAAACAAATGGTATGTTAGCATTTATAGCAAAAGGATTTGAGTGTAGGAGCAGGGAGGTTCTACTGCAGTTGTACAGCGTCTTGGTGAGATTGTTCCCGATGTTGGGGAAGTCCAGGACAAGAGGTCACAGTTTAAGGATAAAGGGGAAATCCTTTAGGACCGAGATGAGAAAAACATTTTTCACACAGAGAGTGGTGAATCTCTGGAACTCTCTGCCACAGAATGTAGTTGAGGCCAGTTCATTGGCTATATTTAAGAGGGAGTTAGATGTGGCCCTTGTGGCTAAAGGGATCAGGGGGTATGGAGAGAAGGCAGGTACATGATACTGAGTTGGATGATCAGCCATGATCATATTGAATGGCGGTGCAGGCTCGAAGGGCCGAATGGCCTACTCCTGCACCTATTTTCTATTTTCTATGTTTCTATGTTTCTATGTCCTCTGGTCCACAGGAGGTGGGAGATTTGATCCCATCAACAACAGCTTCTGCAAGGGATGGAAGGTGAAGGTTTTGGTGGATGGCACGGTGGCGCAGCGGTAGAGTTGCTGTCTCACAGCGCCAGAGACCCGGGTTCGATCCTGACTACGGGTGCTGTCTGTACGGAGATTGTACGTTCTCCCCGTGACCTGTGTGGGTTTTCACCGGGTGCTCCAGTTTATAAACTATAGGTACTGGAGTAGGCCATTCGGCCCTTCGAGCCAGCACCACCATTCACTGTGATCATGGCTGATCATCCACAATCAGTACCCCGTTCCTGCCTTCTCACCGTATCCCTTGACTGCACTATCTTTAACAGTATCTAGCTCTCTTGAAAGCCTCCAGAGAATTGGCCTCCACCGCCTGAGGCAGAGAATTCCACAGATTCCAACTCTCTGGGTGAAAACGTTTATCCTCATCTCCATTCTAAATGGCCAACACCTGATTCTTAAACTGTGTGTGGCCCCTGGTTCTGGACTCCCCCAACATCGGGAACATGTTTCCTGCCTCTACCGTGTTCAAACCCTTCATAATCTTATATGTTTCAATAAGATACCCTCTCATCCTTTTATATTCCAGAGTGTACAAGCCCAGCGGCTCCATTCTATCAGGATATGACAGTCCCGCCATCCCGGGAATTAACCTGGTGAACCTACTCTGCACTCCCCCAATAGCAAGAATGTCCTTCTTCAAGTTTGGAGACCAAAACTGCACACAATACTCCAGGTGTGGTCTCACTAGGCCCTGTACAACTGCAGAAGGACCTCTTTGCTGAGTCCTGGTTACATCCCCCCCTGAAGAACGATTCTTCATCTGATGAAGCAGCCCTGTGAAGTACAATGAGAGTGCAGGATTTGTGATGTGAATTTCAAGAATCCTTCAAGTGCTCGGGACTTTCCAGAAGTATTTTGCAGTCACAGAATGATCAGGGCACATAAGGAGCCCATTTGGAGTCTTGTATCTGCTCCAGCTGTCTGTGGCAGCAACTCTCCAGTCCACATGCCAGCCTCTGCTTTGTAGAATGACTTTGTTTTTATCCACCAAATAATTATTCATCTCCCTCTTAAAGGAAATAGTTTATTTTAGATTTTTCTAGTTTAGTTTAGTTTAGTTTCAATAGACAATAGGCAATAGGTGCCGGGGTAGGCCATTTGGCCCTTCGAGCCAGCACCGCCATTCACTGTGATCATGGCTGATCATCCCCAATCAGTACCCCGTTCCTGCCTTCTCCCGATATCCCCTGACTCCGCTATCTTTAAGAGTTCTATCTAACTCTCTCTTGAAAGCATCCAGAGAATAGGCCCTCACCCCCTTCTGAGGCAGAGAATTCCACAGATTCACAGCTCTCTGGGTGAAAACGTTTTTTCTCATCTCCGTTCTAAATGTCCTAACACTTAGTTTAGTTTAGTTTTGTTTCGTTTAGAGATAAAGTATGGAAACAGGCCCTTCGGCCCACCGAGACTATCCACTGTGATATTTGCAATGCAGACTGTTGGATCTTGCTGTGTGTGTCAGTTTCTACACTTGAAGTTGGTTGGATCCAGGATAATCTGCCAAGCATCTCATTTTACTTTTGAGATACAGCAGGGAAACTCGAGTCCACGCTGATCATTGATCACCCGATGATCATCAATCAAACGCTGATCATTGAATTTTGAAGGATGAGAGGTGATCTTATTGAAACATATAAGATTATTAAGGGTTTGGACACGCTAGAGCATGGGCGGAAATCCTGGGGGAGGGCGGTGGAATACGCCCCCCCCCCCATGTTTTGAGAGGTGGGGGACGACCCCCCCCCCCATGTTTTGTAATCCAGATTTTGAAATTCAGCAAAAAAAACTATTAAAATCTCCGCTTTCCACGAAACAGTGGGGGTGTCACTGTTAAGTGCGTGTTAATTGTCACTATTAACATCGTATTAACACGATGTGTCACCAATTGTGTTTTGACCAAGTATAACTGAAGGTATTCACGAAGAATTTCCTAAAGCTGTCTGAATGCGGATACAATTACCATTTGAACTAATTGGATGTATTAGTGGATGGGAAATATTTAAACGGGTCTCGGATTTAAACGGGTAAGGTCATTAAGGGCTCCGTTCGAACGGGTGCCTCCGAAGCCTCGCGCGAGTGTGTCAGGCAGAAAACATGTTTCCGATGTTGGTGCAGTCCAGAACCGGGGGCCACAGTTTAAGAATAAGGAGTGGGCCATTTGGAGTCTTGTATCTGCTCCAGCTGTCTGTGGCAGCAACTCCCTGGTCGACATGCCTGCCTCTGCTTTACAGGGGGTAGGCACCTATTGTCTATTGTATTTGACTATAAATCAATGAATCTATGACTCCACAACTATGTGACTCTGACACTCTGTAACTCTAAGGGTCTATAACTGTGACTCCATAACTGTGGAATTATCTGCCTCAGAGGGCGGTGGAGGTCAGTTCTCTGGATGCTTTCAAGAGAGAGTTAGATAGATCTCTTAAAGATAGCGGAGTCAGGGGATATGGGGAGAAGGCAGGAACGGGGTACTGATTGGGGATGATCAGCCATGATCACATTGAATGGCGGTGCTGGCTCGAAGTGCTGAATGGCCTACTCCTGCACCTATTGTCTCTGACTCTATAAATCAATTAATCTATGACTCCATAACTATGTGACTCTAACACTCTATAACTATGAGTCAATAACTGTGACTCCATAATTCTATGAGTCGATAATTCTGTGTCTATAACTGTGATTCCATAATTCTGTTAGTCTATAACTCTATGATTCTATAATTCTGTGCGTCTATAACTCTGTATCTCTGTGACTATGAATCTAAGCCTCTTTCACTGTGACTGTACCTCTACCACTGTGTATGCCAGCCCTTGCCCAAACTTCCAAGCACATTCCACTTGGGAGTGGCGAAGAGTAGTCTGGAGGATGCCAGTGGGCAGAGAGTCTAGACCGGGCCCGGTGGGCACAGGGCGGGGTGGGTCTGGTTATGGGAGGGTAGAGTGGTCAGCAAAAGAGTTAACTCTGCGAATGTGCGTCTGGCATTTCCTCGATGACATCACGGGCTTGAATCACATGGGTGCTTTTTGTGCGAGAGAGAGAGTGTGGAGGCAGGAGTCACGGTGATCGGTGGCAGAGGAGGATTACTCGGCAGTCGCGACACCAGTCAGTGTGCCTTGAGCCGGCAGCCAGCTCGGAGCCCAACTCTAACCCTCCCCTGCACCGCTCCACAGGTAAGCGACACCAGTGCCTCAGAACACACTTATTGTAAATGGCACTTGTAACGGGAATGGAAGATGCGTCTCCAAGAAGCGGGGTGGCTCAGCGGGTAGAGTTGCTGTCTCCAGTGCCAGAGAGTCACGGGTTCGATGCTGACTGCGGGTGCTCCCCGTGACCTGTTTGGGTTTTCTCCGGGTGCTCCGCTTTCCTCCCACACTCCAAAGACGTGCAGGTAAATTGGCTTCGGTAAGAATTGTAAATTGTCCCCTCAGTGCGTGTAGGACAGTGTTGGACTCGGTGGGCTGAAGGGGTGAACCGAAACTCACCCATTCCTTCTCAGCCAGAGATGCTGCCTCTCACGCCGAGTTACTCCAGCTTTCTGCGTCTTTCTCCAGAGGATGCTGCCTGGCCAGCACTTTGCATCTCCAAACTAAACTAAAGGCATCTGTTTGGTTTAGGAAACCAGTTCCATGTCCCGCGGCAGCGGAGACGCGCGTCTGACTGTCTTGCCAACCCTGGCATCGGCGACAGTGCATCTCAAATCGCGCTGCACCCCACTAACTCGCGTGGGCAATACACTGGGGTAAGGTGTGACATTGAGTTTGATGTTTCCACTTGTGTGTTTTCCACCTGTTCGGAATTGAGGGCGCGAACAAGTGGACCACAGGCAATTGAGAGTGATTGTGTTCAGTTGCGCGTTAGGCTGCAGCGCGCGTTGAGGGGCAAAGAGGAATAAGTTTAGTCGCTGCAGATACAAAATGCTGGAGTAACTCAGCGGGACAGGCAGCATCTCTGGAGAGAAGGAACGGGCGACGTTTCGGGTCGAGACCCGTCTTCAGTGTGACCCGAAACGCCACCCATTCCTTCTCTCCAGAGATGCTGCCTGTCCCGCTGAGTTACTCCAGCATTTTGTGTCTATCTCCGGTTTCAACCAGCACCCGCAGTTCCTTCATACACGTTCATTCGTCGAGTCGGGGATTAGGGTCAATCACTAAAGTCCGGGGACTTGCTGGTCGCTTATTGCTGAATATCGGGCAGAATTATATGCGAATTATCCGGGCGCGATACTGCTTCTGTTGAAGCGTGAAAGGCTCGCCGTGTTAAGACTGTTAACAAACTATCTTGGAGGGGGGAAAGAGATTGGGATTGGGGAACCGTTTACTTCATTTAGATTTTTGTTTTTGTCAGTAAAACGGGTGGGATTTTGGGGGAGATGGAATGGGATGTGATTTCACGGGCGGTCTTGGTTCTCAATTTTAGATTAGAGACACAGCATGGAAAACGGCCCTTCGCCCCCCCCCCCCTTAGTCAAAGCCGACCATCGATCACTCGCTCACACCAGTAGAAATAAAGAACTGCAGGTGTTGGTTTATATGGACACAGAGTGCTGGAGTAACTCAGCGGGACAGGCAGCATCGCTGGAGAAAAAGGATGGGTCTGAAGAAAGGAGCGGCTGGGCATGTACACTCTGGAGTTTGGAAGGATGAGAGGCGATATTATTGAAACATATAAGATTATTAAGGGATTGGACACGCTAGGGGCAGGAAACATGTTCCCGATGTTGGGGGAGTCCAGAACCAGGGGGCCACACAGTTTAAGAATAAGGAGTAAGCCATTTAGAACGGAGACGAGGAAACACTTTTTCTCACAGAGAGAGGGTGGTGAGTCTGTGGAATTCTCTGCCTCAGAGGACGGTGGAGGCAGGTTCTCTGGATACTTTCAACAGAGAGCTAGGGATATGGGGAGAAGGCTGGAACGGGGTACTGATTGGGGATGATCAGCCATGATCACATTGAATGGGCTCGAAGGGCCGAATGGCCTACTCCTGCACCTATTGTCTATTGACCCGAAACGTCACCCATTCCTTCTCTCCAGAGATGCTGCCTGGCCCGCTGAGTTACTCCAGTTTTCTGTGGCTCTCTCCAGAGATGCTGACTGGCCCGCTGAGTTACTGCAGTTTTCCGTGTCTCTCTCCAGAGATGCTGCCTGGCCCGCTGAGTTACTCCAGCACTTTGTATCGAGCGGGTCCACACCGGTTCTCTGTAATCCCGCGTTCACTTCCGCGCCCCACACACTCGGGACAATTTACAGAGAGCCACAAAACCGCACGCCTTTGGGATGTGGGAGGAAACTCGGGCTCCGGGGCAAACCCACGCGGCCACATGGAGAACATGGAAAGTCCACATACAGACAGCACCCGAGGTTAGGATCGAACCCGGGTCTCTGGCGCTGCGAGGCAGTTGCTTTACCCGCTCGCTGCGCCGTCTCCGGAGCGGAGTGGCGAGAAAAGTTACCATGGCGAAGGGTTCGAAGTTACGTGCTGGGACCCTCTCCCCTCCGAGAGCGGGCAGGGAATTACTCGCCGCCCGAACCGGTAGAATCCCGCTCCTGACCCGGGTAGGGCAGCATCTGTGGAGAACATGGATAGGTGACGTTTCACAGAGTGCTGGAGTAACTCAGCGGGTCAGGCAGCATCTGTGGAGAACATGGATAGGCGACGTTTCGCGTGAATGATGAAGGTGCAGCGGTAGAGTTGCTGCCTCACAGCGCAAGAGACCCGGGTTCGATCCTGACCTCGGGTGCTGTCTGTACGGAGTTTGCACGTTCTCCCTGTGACAGCGTGGGTTTTCCCCGGGCGCTCCGGTTTCCTCTCACACCTAAAAAGGCGTGTGGGGTTTGTAGGTTAATTGGCTTCTGAAATCTGCCCCCAGTGTACAGAATGGAAATATCGTGAACGGGTGACGCGTACTCGATGGGCCAAAGGGAAAGGGTCCCGACCCGAAACGTCACCCCATTCCTTCTCTCCAGAGCTGCTGCCTGACCGCTGAGTTACTCCAGCATTTTGTGTCTATCTTCGGTATAAACCAGCATCTGCACTTCCTTCCTGCACGCACGGTGCCTGACCCGCTGAGTTACTCCAGCATTTTCTTGCCTATCTTCGGCAAAGCGCAGCACCTGCAGTTCCTTGTTATTACATTATATTAAAGAAGGGGTGAGGCATGTTTTTCGGGGTGGGGTGTCTGCTACTCTCGTAGTCCCGATACACACGGCGCAGTGTGAGCGCCCAAGCAGGGCGGGTGTGAAATTTAACAAGCGGTCGTGTGTGTGTTCACACGCTTTACCCACAAGCTTTGGGCTGGGTTAGTCCACGAACAGGGGTGGCGAGTGTGCAGGTCGGGTGCCGGGGCAGATGCGGTCACAGCTCACTGAATGATGTATAGTCCCCATTATATATGTGTGTTCACCAGAGCCCGCCCTCATCCGGGACCCGGCACCGTTCGCTGGCGGCAACGGACTGCCGGTCGCTCAGGCGCCGCCGCCACCGCCCACCTGCCGGAGCCCATGGAGTCTTATCACTCGGAAACAGGCGCTTCGGCCCATCACGTCAATGCCAACCGTGCTGCCCCACTTATAGTCACAGAATCATCTCGCGTGAAAACAGGCCCATCGTCCCTGCCGTTCAAGATGCCCCAGCTATATAGAGTCTGACAAAGTGGAAACAGACCCTTCGGCCCAACTTGTCCATGCTAACCAGGCTGTCCAATCTACGCAGAGCCATAGAGCGTGGAAATGGGCCATTCGGCCCAACTCCTCCATGATAACCAGGCTATCTATAGACAATAGACAATAGGTGCAGGAGTAGGCCATTCGGCCCTTCGAGCCAGCACCGCCATTCAATGTGATCATGACTGATCATCCCCAATCAGTACCCCGTTCCTGCCTTCTCCCCATATCCCTGACTCCGCTATCTTTAAGAGCCCTATCGAGCTCTCTCTTGAAAGCATCCAGAGAACCTGCCTCCACCACCCTCTGAGGCAGAGAATTCCACAGACTCACAACTCTCTGTGAGAAAAAGTGTTTCCTCGTCTCCGTTCTAAATGGCGTTCTACATATGGTCTTGAAGCCACACAACGTGGAAAGAGGCCTTTCGGCCCAATTCGCCCATGCCGTCAAAGATGAACCATCTACACATTATGAGAAGGTGGAAGCTGACCCTTCGGCCCTACTCGTACATGCCGACTAATCCTGTCTATCTACGATGGACCCACCAGTCCGCGTTTATCCATATCTCTCCATACCTGTCCCACCCATGTGCCTGTCCAAATGTTTACATAGTAGCTCTCCCTCTCTGTCTAATTCCCGGAGACGCGGGCACCGGGCAGGTGACAGGGTGAGACAGAGTGCTGGAGTAACTCAGCGGGTCAGGCAGCATCTGTGGAGAACATGGATAGGTGACGTTTCACAGAGCGCTGGAGTAACTCAGTAAATCACCCCCCCCCCAACGGTGTGACACCATCCCCCCCCCACGGTGTGACACCCCCCCCTGGGTGTGACACCCCCCCCCCACACGATGTGTCACCTCCCCTCCCACGGTGTGTCACCTCCCCTCCCACGGTGTGTCACCTCCCCTCCCACGGTGTCACCTCCCCCTCACGGTGTCACCTCCCTCCCACGGTGTGACTCTCCCTCACCCCCTCCCCCGGTTCTCCCTATTGAACTGCCCCCTGTCAAGGCAGTAGTCCCTGCCTCCCAGCCCGGCCCCGTGGACAGTGCTGCCGCTCCCCCCGACAACAGTCCGGAAACCACAAGGATGTTATACTCAGTCCTTTGGACGGGGGTTGAAACGTGAACTTTCTGGGAGAGGCAAAAAGTGCCTGGCCCTCTGTGCGCCCACTGACATCTCGGGCAGGTCTGCAGATCCGATTTAGTCGCTGCCAAGCTCACTTTGCAGGCCGTAACAATTTACTGTTGTGTATAAAAGGGGAGTTTTCACTCGATCTGTTTATTTCCACCATGTGTCACTTCAAGCAGTGAGTTACATCACTGTATCTATGAGCGTTCATCAAAATATTCCTTCGGGGAATGATTAACATTCTGATTCATGGTCCCACTTAGCGAAGGCAGTGGTAAATAATTTCCACATCTGGGCTGTGCTGTAAAACAGGTGCCGGAAATGAGAGAGATTAAACTAACATGTGGTGGTAACCAGAAGAATAAACTTTAATAAACAGGGGGTTTGAGTGCACGTGGGTTAACGAGGCGGTGACCCACAGATGGCTATGTGTTCCTGGACTCCTCAATCGCCCCCCACCCCCACCCCACAACAAGTCCTGGTGTGTTTAAAATAAAGTATTCAGGCATACACCGTGGAAACAGGCTCTTCAGCCCACCGAGTTCATACACCCGCGAAACAGCAATACACTAGCACTATCCTGCACACACTAGGGACAATTTACCATTTACAGAAGTCAATTGACCTGCAAAACCGCGTGCCTTCGGAGTGTGGGAGGAAACCGGAGCACCCGGAGAAAACCCACGCGGTCCCAGGGAGAAAGTACAAACTCCATACTGTATGTCCGGATTGCACCCGGGTGTCTGGGTCTGTAAGGCAGCAATTATACCGCTGTACCGCCGTGGTACTTGGACAGATACACGGAGGTGTTAAGGTTGTTATTGCCACGTGTTCCGAGGTACAGTGAAAAGCTTTTGTTGTCTGCTGTCCCTTCCTAACAAGACTGTACATGATTACAATCCAACCGTCCACAGTGTCCAGATAATGTAGCAAGAGTGCGAGATTTAATGTAAGATATAACATTGAAGTCTGATAATGTCTGATTTAAGACAGTCTCCAATGGGGTAGATGGGAGGTCAGTACTGTTCTCTGGTTGGTGATAGGATGGTTCAGTTGTCTGATATCGGCTGGGAAGAAACTGTCCCTGAATCTGCAGGTGTGTGTTTTCACACTTCTGTACCTCTTGCCCCTTGGGAGAGGGGAGAAGAGGGAGTGATAGGAAAGGTTTAAAGGTTTATGGTCCAAATGTGGGCAGTTAGAGTGACGCTGTGTGGAAACAGGCCCTTCGGCCCAACTTGCCCACACCGGCCAACATGCCCCAGCTACACTAGTCATAGAGTGATACAGTGTGGAAACAGGCCCTTCGGCCCAACTTGCCCACACCGGCCAACATGCCCCAGCTACACTAGTCATAGAGTGATACAGTGTGGAAACAGGCCCTTCGGCCCAACTTGCCCACACCGGCCAACATGCCCCAGCTACACTAGTCATAGAGTGCTACAGCATGGAAACAGGCCCTTCGGCCCAACTCGCCCACACCGGCCAACATGCCCCAGCTACACTAGTCATAGAGTGATACAGTGTGGAAACAGGCCCTTCGGCCCAACTCGCCCACACCGGCCAACAATGTCCCAGCTACACTAGTCCCACTTGCCTGCGCTTGGTCCATATCCCTCCAAACCTGTCCTATCCATGTACCTGTCTAACTGTTGCATAAACGATCAGATAATCCCAGCCTCAACTACCTCCTCTGGCAGCTTGTTCCACATACCCACCACCCTTTGTGTGGAAAATGTTACCCGTCAAATTCCTATTGAGGTTGGGAGCAGGGTAGATGGGGCATCTTGGATGACATGGGCAAGTTGGGCTGAAGCTGGTTGTGTCTCTGTGTTGCTGCTGCTGTTGTTTGTTTCTTCATTGCTTTAACCAGAATGAATCATGAATAACCCAATTTGCTGAATCACTCGCTCCATCCCCACATACTTCTCGCTAGCTGACACAATGTTGTCGGAAAGACTCTGATCAGAAACCAAACTGCACTGCTGTCTCTCGTCAGGGTTATGAAAATATCACGGATTGTTTAAAAGGAATGACTTTGAGCTGAAGTAATGACATGGATGAGCTGTGGGATTGTGTGCAGATTGTCATGGGAGTTGCCTCTGGCAGAGCAGGGAAGGGCAGAAGGTCGTGTGCGGGAGTGATCGTGCCAGGAATACATCAGCATTCTCTATACAGTGGATGAGGGGGTTTAAAGGGGAAGACACACAACAAGAGGCAAGAGCTCTGAACCACATAGACTTGGGGTAAACAAAAATGCTGGAGTAACTCATCGAAGGAATAGGTGATGTTTTGGGTTGAGACCCTTCTTCAGACCCGAAACGTCACCTATTCCTTCACTCCATAGATGCTGCCTCACCTGCTGAGTTTCTCCAGCATTTTTGTCGAACTTTGATTTTTCCAGCATCTGCGGTTCTTTCTTAAACTTAGTCTTGGGGGCATTGTTTACAGTGCTGGCTCAAAGGGCCGAATGTCCTAATCCTGCACCCGTTGTCTATCGTCATAGAAACATAGGAAATAGGTGCAGGAGTAGGTAATTTGGCCCTTGGAGCCAGCACCGCCATTCAATATGATCGTGGCTGATCATCCACAATCAGTACCCCGTTCCTGCTTTTCCCCCTTGTCCCTTGATTCCGTTAGGCCTAAGAGCTAAATGTAACTTTCTGTTGAAAACATCTAATGAATTTGCCTCCACCGCCCTCTGAGGCACAGAATTCCACAGGTTCACAACTCTCTGGGTGAAAAAAGTGTTTCTTCATCTCAGTCCTAAATGGCCTACCCCTTATTCTTAAACTGTGGCCCCTGGTTCTGGACTCCCCCAACATCGGGAACATTTTTGCTGCATCTAGCCTGTCCATTCCTTTACGGATTTTATGTTTCTGTAGGATTCTATAAGATATATTAGTTTAGTTTAGTTTAGAGATACATCATGGAAAGTGGTGCTTCAGCCCACCGAGTCCACTACATACACTAGGGACAATTTACACCTACACCAAGCCAATTAACCTACAAGCCTGTAGCACTTTGGAGTGCTGGAGGAAACTGAAGATCTCAGAGAAAACCCGCGCGGTCACTGGGAGATCGTACAAACTCCGTACAGACAGCACCCGTGGTCGGAATCGAACCCGGGTCTCCGGCGCTGCAAGGCAACAACTCTACCGCTGTGCTGCGTGTGTGCGTGTGTGTGTGTGTGTATAGAAACTTATCAAATAGTGGAAAGCCTGGATAAATGTGGAGAGGATATTTACACTAGTGGGAGAGTCTAGGACCAGAGGCCACAGCTTCAGAATTAAAGGAAGTCCCTTGGGAAAGGAGATGAAGAGGAGTTTCTTTAGTCAGAGGGTGGTGAATCTGTGGAGGTCATTGACACAGACGGCTGTTGAGTCCAAGTCAATAGATGTTTTTAAGGCTGCGATAGATAGATTATTGATTAGTAATGGTTTCCAGGGTTATGGGGAGAAGACTGGAGAATGAGGTTGAGAGGGAGAGATAGATCAGCTGTGATTGAATGCCGGAGTAGACTTGATAGGCTGAATGGTCGAATTCTGCTCCTAGAAGTTATGAACTTGCAGAGTAATATATGTGTACACCCCCATGTTCTCCAGAGATGCTGCCTGACCCGCTGAGTTACTCCAGCACTCTGTGAAATGTCACCTATCCATGTTCTCCACAGATACTGCCTGACCCGCTGAGTTACTCCAGCACTCTGTGTCTACCTTTGGTCTAAACCAGCATCTGCAGTTCCTTGTTTCTGTTGAGTCAGTGGAAGTGCATTGGTGTTTCCTGAGTCTGGAATTGCAGTAAGTTTCAAATTCAGCAGGAAACACATTCCTAAAACTCCTGAATTCCTTTCACTTGTCGGTATTTGCCGAATTTCGGCGCTTAACAAAACTCTGGCACTGCAGGAAAACTACGCAGACCAAGGTCCCACAAACAGCAGGGGCAAGCTGTCTAGACCGGCTGCGTGTTTAGAAATATTGATTCAGGGATAAATATTAGTCCAGATACAGGAGGAGAAATCCCCTGCCCTTCTTCAGTGTAATGGCAACAGGATATCTGTGTCGCTGTCAATGGACAGATGGGGCCTCTGTTTAATAGGTTCTCAGACAGTGTATCCTCCTTTAGCACAACCCTAGAAGTGTCAACCTATGTTTATCCTCACGTCTAGAGTAGGACTTGACTGAAGAGCTCCCTGTCACCCAGGTACGGCTGGTATGATTTGGTTCACAAAACTCCGGCAGTCTGTAGTGAATAAACTGTTGGAGTCGCAAGTGGAGACAAGAGCTTGAATTCACACATGTCTTTCAGGAATAATAAACTCGCCCACACAGACATAGTCAGCCTGCCCTCTATAGAACATAGAACAGTATATCATAGGAACAGCCCCTTCAGCCCACAATATTCATGCCAAACATGATGCCAAAGTAAACTGATCTCGTCTGCTTGTTCATGATCCATATCCTGTTTGACATTGACATCTCTATCTTCAGATTGCCCTTGCTTTCCCCCTCTCTCTCCTTCCTCTTCCCAGTTATCACTCTAGTCTTTCCTGTCTCCGGCTACATTCTATCTTTGTCTCGCCCCCTCCCCTGTAGACAATCCATCCCAAATGCGATCCATATCCCTCTATTCCCTGCATTTCCATGTGCCTATCGATGTGCCGTCTGTGGCAATGAATTCCACAGATTCACCAACCAACCTCTGACTAAAGAAATTCCTCCTCATCTCCCTTCTAAAGAAACATGCTTTCATTCTGAAGCTGTGCCCTCTGGTCCGAGACTCTCCCACCAGTAGAAACAATCTCTCTATATCCACTCTATCCAGGCCTTTCATATTATGATGCTTCAATCGGGTTCCCCCTCATCCTTCTAAACTCCAGCGAGTACAGGCCCAGACCCTTCAAACGCTCTTCATAAATAATCCACACTGTATTTTCTCCATAGTGAATAGTCACTGAACATCTCCGCTCAGTCCGCCTTAACCTACCTGATCTCCCGGTTGCTCAGCACTTCAACTCCCCCTCCCATTCCCAATCTGACCTTTCTGTCCTGGGCCTCCTCCATTGTCAGAGTGAGGCCCAGCGCTAATTGGAGGAGCAGCACCTCATATTCCGCTTGGGTAGTTTACACCCCAGCGGTATGAACATTGACTTCAATAACGTCAGATAGCCCTTGCTTTCCCCCTCTCTCCATCTCCTCCCATTCCCAGTTCTCCCTCTGGTCCTACTGTCTCCGACTATATTCTATCTTTGTCTCGCCCCCCTCCCCTGACATCAGTCTGAAGAAGGGTCTCGACCCGAAACGTCACCCATTCCTTCTCTCCAGTGATGCTGCCGCACCCGCTGAGTTACTCCAGCATTTTGTGTCCACAAGAGATGCTAATCTTTGATGTGTGATGCGAATTCTTGAAGTTCGTAGGAAATAAATATGTAAAGCATTTGTGTCTCCAGAGAGTAGTCGCTGTTTGTCTGCCTGAGTCAACTATGGACTGATGTCATCTTGTGCTGCATTCAATAATTGTCTGTGCAAGTTTCCAAAGACCATTAAGCCTCGCTTTTGTGTTTAAAATGCTGGCCAGGATGACACAATAAAATCTAGGCGCCGGCCTGCCAAGATGCATATTGATTCCATATGGGGGTCAAACACTGTGGAAAGTTTTGCTCATCAGATTGGTGGCCCCCTCCCCATCCTGTCCCGTGACTCCCGCTGGGAGACCCAGCACCCAGAGGCAGCCTTGGCAACGAGGGACGATGGTCAGATGTAAACATCGGCAACTTTTCCCACTTTCTCCTCTCCTTGTAATCAGTTCCCTCCAATTCAAAGCCTCCGATTGCGATTTTAAGTAGAGGCAATGAGAAAGATGAAATGAGCAAGTCTGTGGATATATTGTGTGGGATTGGAATCAGTAGGGAATGTTGATCCGATTGAAGCAACCTCTCTCTAGGTGTCTCAATCCAACAGATCTAAGAGGAGAGGTGACGTAGTCTGGCCAACAGAATGCCTTCCGTAAGATCACACTTAAGACCGAGCTCACACATACTTTACTAATTGGAAATATTTTTTTTCACTTAAATTTTTATTGATTTTTCAGAGATATATACAAAACAATGCAACGCCATCACCATAAATAAGACAAAATAAGAAAAACAGCAATCAAAATAAAATAGATAGGGGGAAAAAAATGAAATACATTTAAAAAATGGAATAAGACCGTGTGGTTCACTTACCAAATTAAAAAAAAACCATTACATTGATTAGTTATCTGGAGATAATTCAATATTCACACAAACATACCATCTAGTTCTATTTAACACAATCTTCCCATATCTAGCTCGGCATTTATCTAATTGGTGTCATGGCTCAAATAAACGGTTCATTTTTCCCAGATCTTCTCAAATGGATTCTCCTTGACTGTCAAGGAATATGTCAGTTTCTCCATATTAAAGATGTCTCGCACAATCTGATTGTGAAACAGTTTCCAAAGCCCAGTTTCAGAAGCTTCAGATCTTTAATTTAGTCCAAATATTTTGTGGAGTGTTGTTTGGCTTGGGTTACTTTCTGGGTGGGGTTCAGTTCATTCGGTAAGGTGCTAGCTGGTTGAAAACATAAGCCAAAGACACAAAGATCTTGGAGTAACTGCGGGTCAGGCAACATCTCAGAAGAACATGGATAGGTGATGTTTTCACGAGGTTCACCAGATTGATCCCTGGGATGGCGGGACTGTCATATGAGGAAAGATTGAAAAGACTAGGCTTGTATTCACTGGAGTTTAGAAGGATGAGGGGAGATCTTATAGAAACATATAAAATTATAAAAGGACTGGACAAGATAGATGCAGGAAAAATGTTCCCAATGTTGGGCGAGTCCAGAACCAGGGGACACAGTCTTAGAATAAAGGGGAGGTCATTTAAGACTGAGGTGAGAAAAAACGTTTTTACCCACACCCAGACCACCACCCCCACCCACACCCACACCCCACAACCCCACCCAGCTACCCCCACCCCCACACCCCCACACCCACACCCACTCACACCCACCCCCACACCACCACCCCCATAAAGGGGAGGTCATTTAAGACTGAGGTGAGAACAACTTTTTCACCCAGAGAGTTGTGAATTTATGGAATTCCCTGCCACCGACGGCAGTGGAGGCCAAATCACTGCATGGATTTAACAGAGTGTTAGATAGAGCTCTAGGGGCTAGTGGAGTCAAGGGATATGGGGAGAAGGCAGGCACGGGTTATTGATAGGGGACGATCAGCCATGATCACATTGAATGGCGGTGCTTGCTCGAAGGGCCGAATGGCCTCCTCCTGCACCTATTTTTTATGTTTCTATGTTTTGCGTTGGGACCCTTCCTCAGACTGAATGTTTGGTGGGGGGGAGGGTAGAAATGAAGGCTGTCATAGACGAGGAGCATGACGAAGTCAGGCAGGTTATAGTCCAACACTGGTGAGGAGGGTTATTTGAGAGGCAAAGGGCAGAGATGCAAAGACAGAATGCATGAGGCAAAAGGATTGAAGAGCTGCAAATTGTGAAGCTAGATGATGGAATGTAGGTGGAAGGGGCGGGGGAGCAACAGGCGTGACTCTAGACGGGGGAGAGGGGGGTTTATATGGGGGATAAAGGGAGGGGATTGTTATGTAGTTACCCAGAACTGGAGAATTCGATGTTTCTTACCGATGGGTGTGAGCTACCCAAGAGGAATGATAGACAAAAAATCTGGAGTAACTCAATGGGTGAGGCAGCATCTATGGAGAGAAGGAATTGGTGACGTTTTGGGTCGAGACTTCTTCAGACTGATATCAGGGGTGGAGGGAAGGTTGGGAAAAAGAAAGGAAGAGGTGGAGACAGTAGGCTTTGTGGGAGAGCTGGGAAGTAGGGAGAAGGCAAGGGCTATCTAAAATTAGAGAAGTCAATGTTCATACCCCTGGGGTGTAAACGGCCCAAGCGAAATATAAGGTTCTGTTCCTCCAATTTGTGCTGGGCCTCAATCTGACAATGGAGGAGGCCCAGGACAGAGAGGTCAGATTTTGAATGGGAGGGGGAGTTGAAGTGCTGAGCCACCGGGAGGTCAGGTTGGTTGTTGCGAACTGAGCAGAGGTGCTGGGTGAAGCGATCGTCGAGCCTGCGCTTGGTCTCGCCAGTGTAGACAAGTTGTCACCTGGAACAGCGGATGCAGTAGATGAGGTTGGAGGAGGTGCAGGCCTCATCTGGAAAGACTGCTTGGGTCCTTGGATGGAGTCGAGGGGGGTGGTAAAGCGACAAGTGTAGCATTTCCTGCGGTTGCAGGGGAAAGAACGTTTTAGGTAGGCAACTCTGAGGGTTGGGAACAATTCCAAATCACTGCCACTAAATCAGGTGTAGTGGGATTTGTGGGATCTTGCTTGGCGTGACTCCAACTATGGTAATGATGATGCTTCTAATAAATTCCATAGATACCTAGAGTCACAGAAGAGCAGAAACGGTCCCTTCAGCCCAACTCGCCCACGCCAACCAAGATATCCCATCTACACTTGTCCCAACTGTCTGTGTTTGGCCAATATCCCCCAAAGCCTTTACTATCCATGTACCTGTCCAAGTGTATTTTAGATGTTGCTATAGTACCTGCCTCAACTACCTCCTCTGACAGCACCTTCCATACACCCACCACTCTGAGAGGCAATGTTACTTTTGTAAAGATGCTTTCAAGAGAGAGCTAGATAGGCCTCTTAAAGATAGCGGAGTCAGGGGATATGGAGATAAGGCAGGAACGGGGTACTGATTGTGGATGATCAGCCATGATCACATTGAATGGTGGTGCTGGCTCGAAGGGCCGAATGGCCTACTCCTGCACCTATTGTCTATTGTCTATTGAAGCGTATCAGAAAGGTTGTGGACTGAACTCCTGAGCTTGGAGAGCAGGCTCCCATTAGTAAAGGAAAATGCTGGAGTAACTCAGCGGGAAAGGCAATGTCCCTGCAGAACATGGATGGGCAAAGTTTCATGTTCGGGACCTTTCTTCAGACTGGAGAAGGGTCCCGACCCACAGCATCACGTATCCCTGCTATCGAGGAGATTCCCCCATGACTGAGTCTAACTTCAGTACAATGGATGCAGCTATTTCAGGAACATCTTTCACAGTTTTAAGACTTTACAAATTACTTTACAGGGCAATAAACTGCTTGTAACGTGTAGTTGTCATGGTGATTCTGGAAACACAGCAGTTAATCAACACACAGCCAGCGGTCGGTCATGGCCAGCTGAATCTCATCACAGTTATTGAGATCAATGTTGGTCTCGGGGTGGCTGAGAGAGTTGTACTCTTCACATCCAGAACGGTGGTCTTTGTTTTGCCCAATTAAGAGGGCGGATCACTGGACAAGAATGAGTTTAGTTTACTTTATGATTGTTAAGTGTACCAAGGAACAGTGAAAAGTTATTTTATGGCATGCTACCCATTCGACGGAAAGGCTATACATGATTACAATCAAGCCGTCAACTGTGTAGAGTTGCATGATAAACGGAATAACGCAGGAGCAAACTCACAGGGAGAACGTACAAACTCCACACAGACAGCACGCTGAGGGCAGGTTCGAACCCTGGTCCGAGGCAGCAATGCTACCACTGGGCCCCCCTTAGATCTCTCATCCACTTGAGACCACACCTGGAGTATTGTGTGCAGCTTTGGTCTCCTAATGTGAGGAAGGACATTCTTGCTATTGAGGGAGTGCAGCGTAGGTTCACCAGGTTAATTCCCGGGATGGCGGGACTGTCATATGCTGAGAGTACGGAGCGGCTGGGCTTGAATTTAGAAGGATGAGAGCGGTTCTTATAAAAACATAAGGTTATTCAGGGTTTGGACACGCTAGAGGCAGGAAACATGTTCCCGATGTTGGGGGAGTCCAGAACCAGGGGCCACAGTTTAAGAATAAGTGGTAAGCCATTTAGAACGGCGATGAGGAAACACTTTTTCACCCAGAGAGTTGTGAGTCTGTGGAATTCACTGTCTCAGAGGTCTGTGGAGGCCGGTTCTCTGGATACTTTCAAGAGAGAGTTAGATAGGGCTCTTAAGGATAGATAATATGGGGAGAAGGCAGGAACGGGGTACTGATTGGGGATGATCAGCCATGATCACAGTGAATGGCAGTGCTGGCACGAAGTGCCAAATGGACTACACCTGCACCTATTGTCTATTGAGTGCAGCAGGAAACCCACAGGGTCACAGGGAGAACGTACAGTCTCCGCACAGACAGCACCCGAAGTTAGAATTGAACCCGGGTCTCTGGTGCTGGAAGGCAGCAAGTCTACCATTGGGCCACCCTAGATCTCTCATCCACTTGCACACGATCCATAGCCTCACCCTTCCTGATCAACGTTACTCCTCCCATGACATTTCAAGTCAACATCTTCAATTCCCCTGCTCCAGAGATTCACCCGGCTGATGCTTTTTTCCGCATCTGATCTTTCCATTTTGCAATGTTCCGTTGGGATTTGCCAGGGTGGATGAGATACTTCCCAGCCCAGGAAAAGTTGGGTATTTGATACAAAGGGCGTTTTTTTTTCTGGGCACTGGCTCTGACTGTCCATCGGGAGGGTCTGATCTCAGACAACGCTCAGAATACCAGTGATGTAACCGGACAAGCTGCAGACAGGGCAGCAAGATCAACGGAGACTGGAAACATGGACAATGACTTCCTTTCCTTGTCATAGAGCCTTACAGCACAGAAACAGGCTCTTTAGAAAATAGGTGCAGGAGTAGGTCATTCGGCCCTTCGAGCCAGCACCGCAATTCACTGTGATCACGGCTGATCATCCACAATCAGTAACCCGTTCCTGCCTTCTCCCCATATCCCCTGACTCCGCTATCTTTAAGAGCCCACTCTAGCCCTCTCTTGAAAGTATCCAGAGAACCGGCCTCTGAGGCAGAGAATTCCACAGACTCACAACTCTCTGTGAGAAAAAGTGTTTCCTAGTCTCTGTTCTAAATGGCTTACTCCTTATTTTCAAACTGCGGCTCCTGGTTCTGGACTCGCCCAACATCGGGAACATGTTGCCTGCCTCTAGCGTGTCCAAGTCCTTAACAATCTTAAATGTTTCAATAAGATGCCCTCTCATCCTTCTAAACTCCAGAGTATACAAGCCCAGCCGCTCTATTCTCTCAGCATATAACAGTCCCGCCATCCCGGGAATTAACCCTTTAGCCCAAGGGTTCCCAACCTTGGGTAAATTTACCCAGGGGGTAAATATGTTGATTCTGGATTTGTACATATTTTTTCTCATTGACTGACTGCGTTTGGTTCTGCTATACCGGTATCTGTTTATCATTAGTTGTTCATAAATAAATGAAATAACATATAATGTGTGCTATTAAAGTAGCGGGGTAAACGAGACGAAAAAAGTTGGGAACCCCCTGCTTTAGCCCAACTTGCCCATACCAACCAACATGTCCCAGCTACACTAGTCCCACCTGCCTGCATTTGGCCCATATCTCTCTAAAGCTGTCCTATCCATGTGCCTGTCTAACTGTTTCTTAAACGTTGGGATAATCCCAGCCTCAACTAACTCCTCTGGCAGCTCGTTCCATACACCCATTCCCCTTTGTGTGAAAAAGTTACCCCTCAGATTCCTATTAAATCTTTTCCCCCTCATCTTAAACCTATGTCCTCTGGTTCTCGATTCACCTACTCTGGGCAAGTGTGAATTCCTCTCATGATTTTATACGCGGCTATAAGATCACCCCTCATCCTCCTGCACTCCAAGGAATAGAGTCACAGCCGACTCAGCCTCTCCCTACATCTCAAGGCCCTCGAGTCCTGGCAACATCCTGGTAAATCTTCTCTGTACCCTTTCCAGCTTGACAACATCTTTCCTATAACATGGTGCCCAGAACTGAAATCAACCTTTAAATAAGTGTGGCCTCTTGAGGAATCCAAAGAGGGGCTGGAATATTGTCAAATTCCTTTATAGTATGTGAGCAACATAGAAACATAGAAAATAGTTGCAGGAATAGGCCATTCGGCCCTTCGAGCCAGTACCACCGTCCAATATGATCATGGCTGATCATCCAAAATCTAAGGTAGACAGAAATGCTGCAGAAACTCAGCGGGTGAGGCAACATCTATGAAGTGAAGAAATAGGTGACATTTGGGTCGAGACATTTCTTCAGGGTCTGAGGAAGGGTCTCGACCTGAAACATCACCTATTCCATCGCTCCATAGATGCTGCCTCACCCACTGAGTTTCTCCAGCATTTTTGTCTACCTTTGATTGAGAGGGAAAGATAGATCAGCCCTGATTGAACGATGGAGTAGATGATCCGAATGGCCTAATTCTGCTCCGAGAACGTATGGTTTTAACTCGGGACTGAAATTGGTCACAATGACAAATTCCAGGTGAGTTTGATTGAGGTATTTAAAATAATAAAGCAATGGACAATGTAGGTGGAAGCAGGACATTTCCAGGCCTCTAGAATTATCCTCGATCGGATTTTGCTGGCTTTAATTCGCACTAAATGTTATTCCCTTATCCTGCATCCATACACTGTAAATGCCTCGATTGTAATCGTGTATTGTCTTTCCACTGACTGGACAGCACGCAACAAAAGCTCCACACTGTACCAAAGCAGGCAGTGAAGAAAGCTAATGGCATGTAGGCCTTCATTGCGAGAGGCTTTGAGTTTAGGAGCAAGAGGTCCTTTTGCAGTTGTACAGGGCCTAGTGAGTCCGCACCTGGAGTATTGTGTGCAGTTTTGCACTCCTAATTTGAGGAAGGACATTCTTACTATTGAGCGAGTACAGCGTAGGTTCACCAGGTTCATTCCCGGGATGGCGGGACTGACATCTGATGAAAGAATGGAGCAGCTGGGCTTGTATTCACTGGTCTTTAGGTTGAGAGGGGATCCTACAGAAACATGTAAAATTATTGAGGGATTGGACACGCTAGAGGCAGGAAACATGTTCACAATGTTGGGGGAGTCCAGAACCAGGGGCCACAGTTTAAGAATAAGGGGTAGGCCATTTAGAACGGAGATGTGGAAAACCCTTTTCACCCAGAGAGTTGTGAATTTGTGGAATTCTCTGCCTCAGAAGGCTATGGAGGCCTATTCACTGGATGCATTCGAAAGAGAGTTAGATAGAGCTCTTAGGGCTAGCGGAATGAATGGATATGGGGAGAATGCAGGAAAGGGGTACTGATTGTAAATTATCAGCCCTGGTCATATTGATCATCTTAAAGGATTGGACAGGCTAGATGCAGGAAAAATGTTGGGGGAGTCCAGAACGAGGGGTCACGGTTTAAGAATAAGGGGTAGGCCATTTCGGACTGAGATGTGGAAAACATTCTTCACCCAGAGAGTTGTGAATCTGCTCAGTCTTAAATGACCCCCCCCCCTTTATTCTAAGACTGTGGGTCTTGGTTCTGGACTCGCCCAACATTGGGAAAATGTTTCCAGCCTCTAGCTTGTCCAGTCCTTTTATAATTTTATATGTTTCTATAAGATCCCTCTTCATCCTTCTAAACTCCAGTGAATACAAGCCTAGTCTTTTCAATCTTTCCTCATATGACAGTCCCGCCATCCCAGGGATGAATCTGGTGAACCTACGCTGCACTGCCTCAATCACAAGGATGTCCTTCCTCAAATTAGGAGACCAAAACTGTACACAATACTCCAGATGTGGTCTCACCAGAGCCCTATACAACTGCAGAAGGACACTTGATAATAAACTATACTAAACTAAGGAGGCCAGAATGAGGTCCACATCAGTGTATTTGATGTAAGTCAACACCTGTAGCAGTGCAACATTCCCTCATCCCTGGCACTCTCTTCATCCAACGTGTGCTTAAACACTTAAATAGTTTACAGGCTCGTGATGTTCTAGTTCCAAGAATCACTTTCCCACCAGCCAAGACTGACACCAGCTCAGGTTTTCTAATCTGCTGTTGTTTTGGCCGGGCTTTGCAATCGCTAGCTGGATTGCTTTCCTGGCTGCATTATGTGAGGTGCAAGAATATTTAGAGCGTTTCTGAAATTCAGATTCTGAGGACATCATCTCGGGTTAATCTTCAAACAAAGGATGATACGCTTCCGAAGGGAAGTGGAATATTCCAGGAAGCTGCAGAGCATTCCGTCTCGCCTGAGTTGTCGGGAAGCTACACAGCGGATTCCTCAGGATAGGAATTCCACCCGTTTGGATGGGAATGAGCTAATTAGGGACGTACAATAGACAATAGACAATAGGTGCAGGAGTCGGCCTTTCGGCCCTTCGAGCCAGCACCGCCATTCACTGTGATCATGGCTGATCATCCCCAATCAGTACCCCGTTCCTGCCATATCCCCTGACTCCGCTATCTTTAAGAGCCCTATCTAGCTCTCTCTTGAAAGTATCCAGAGAATTGGCCTCCACTGCCCTCTGAGGCAGAGAATTCCACCGACTCACACCTCTCTGTGTGAAAAAGTGTTTCCTCACCTCCATTCTAAATGGCTTAAACTGTGGCCCCTGGTTCTGGACTCCCCCAACATCGGGAACATGTTTCCTGCCTCTAGCATGTCCAAACCTTTAATAATCGTATATGTTTCAGTAAGATCCCCTCTCGTCCTTCCAAACTCCAGAGTGTACAAGCCCAGCCGTTCCATTGTCTCATTATACAACAGTCCTGCCATCATAACATTTTCTGCAGTTGGCCTTGTCCAACTAACTTGATAAAGTTTTTGATGAGATGACGAAGGTGTTTGATGAGAGTTGGGCAGTGGATGTTGTCTGCGTGGACTTCAGCAAAGCATTTGATCAACACATCGCTCCAGCTCCCTCCCCCCTCCCCACAATCAGTCTGACCCGAAACATCACCTCATTGTGACCCAGACAAGGATTGAGCAGCCCGGCTAGCTCAGTTGGTGGAGCATGAGAATCTTAATCTCAGGGTCGTGGGTTCAAGCCCCATGCTGGGCGAATACTTTCTTAACCTCATTATCTCCAGAGATGCTGCCTGACCTGCTGAGTTACTCCAGAACCTTGTGTCTATCTTTGGTATAAATTGACATCTGCAGTTATTTTTTTATTACAAAAGGCATTTAATAAAGTCCCCCATGCTAGGCCGATCCAGAAGATTAAAATGCATGGGATCCTCTGTTAGTTGGTAGTTTGAATTAGAAACAGACGGACGCATAGAGCCATGTTGCAGCTTTATATGGCTTTGGTGAGGCTGCATTTAGAGTGTTGTATACAGTTATTGCAGAAACATAGAAACATAGAAAATAGGTGCAGGAGTAGGCCCTTCGGCCCTTTGAGCCTGCACTGCCATTCAATATGATCATGGCTGATCATCCAACTCAGTATCCTGTACCTGCCTTTTCTCCGTACCCCCTGATCCCTTTAGCCACAAGGGCCACATCTAACTCCCTCTTAAATATAGCCAATGAACTGGCCTCAACTACCTTCTCTGGCAGAGAATTCCACAGATTCACCACTCTCTGTGTGAAAAATGTTTTTCTCATCTCGGTCCTAAAAGACTTCCCCCTTATCCTTAAACTGTGACCCCCTGTTCTGGACTTCCCCAACATCGGGAACAATCCTCCTGCGTCTAGCCTGTCCAACCCCTTAAGAATGTTGTAAGTTTCTATAAGGTCCCCCTCAATCTTCTAAATTCTAGCGAGTACAAGCCAAGTCTATCCAGTCTTTCTTCATATGAAAGTCCTGCCATCCCAGGAATCAGTCCGATGAACCTTCTCTGTACTCCCTCTATGGCAAGAATGTCTTTCCTCCGATTAGGAGACCAAAACTGTACGCAATACTCCAGGTGTGGTCTCACCAAGACCCTGTACAACTGCAGTAGAACCTCCCTGCTCCTATACTCAAATCCTTTTGATATGAATGCTAACATACCATTCGCTTTCTTCACTGCCGGCTGCACCTGCATGCCTACTTTCAATGACTGGTGTACCATGACACCCAGGTCTCATTGCATCTCCCCTTTTCCTAATCGGCCACCATTCAAATAAGAGGCTACTTTAATGTTCTTGCCACCAAAGTGGATAACCTCACATTTATCCACATTATACTGCATCTGCCATGCATTTGCCCACTCACCCACAGAAATGGTGTGGAGGCTTCAAACAGGCTGCAGAAGAAGTTTATCAGAATGTTGAAACAAGGAACAGCAGATGCTGGTTTGCAAAAAAGATACCAAGCACTGGAGTAACTCAGCGGGTCAGGCAGCATCTGTGGAGAACATGGATAGGTGACGTTTCACAGAGTGTTTGAGTAACTCAGCGGGTCAGGCAGCATCTGTGGAGAACATGGATAGGTGACGTTTCACAGAGTGCTGGAGTAACTCAGCGGGTCAGGCAGCATCTGTGGAGAACATGGATGGGTGACGTTTCACAGAGTGCTGGAGTAACTCAGTGGGTCAGGCAGCATCTGTGGGGAACATGGATCGGTGACGTTTCATAGAGTAGAGGGATATGGGCCAAACGGTGTTTCTTAAATGTTGTGATAGTGCCAGCCTCAACTACCTCCTCCAGCAGCTCATCCCAAATATCCACCACCTTCTATGAAAACATAGTTGCCCCTCAGGTTCCTATTAAATATGCCTGCAATGGGTAACCATTTTGATCTGTTGGTTTCCCACAAGAGGGACCACCCTGATATGTAGGGGCATTGCCCTCTGTTGGGCTTCCTCTGCCTGCTTCCCTGTTTGTTCAGGTCCCGGGCGATGGGGAATTATAGCCCTTCGCTGTGTACCATAAACCTCTCTGCTAAACTTCACACTGAGTGATTTACAGGGAATAGCAGCATGAGGTTACATTACTGGAGTTTACTCTGTAAACCTGTAAATCGCCCCAATGAAACAAGGCAGTTGTTTATTTTGTGAAGGAAATCAGCGGCCCTTTAACTAGTCTGGACTGTAGAAACATAGACAATAGGTGCAGGAGGAGGCCATTCGGCCCATCGAGCCAGCGCCGCCATTCATTGTGATCATGGCTGATCGTCACCTATCAATAACCCGTGCCTGCCTTCTCCTCATATCCCTTGATTCCACTAGCCCCTAGAGCTCTATCTAACTCTCTCTTAAATACATCCAGTGATTTGGCCCCCACTGCCCTCTGTGGCAGGGAATTCCATAAATTCACAACTCTCTGGATGAAAAAGTTTGTTCTCACCTCAGTCTTCAATGACCTCCCCTTTATTCTAAGACTGTGGCCCCTGGTTCTAGAAACGGCCAATATTGGGAACATTTTTCCTGCGTCTAGCTTGTCCAGTCCTTTTATAATTTTATATGTTTCTATAAGATGCCCCCTCATCCTTCTAAACTCCAGTGAATACAAGCCTGTAGACTTGGGCAGGACATGACTGACCCTGACACAGTGACATGAGGGGACAGTTGATGGCTTGCCAGTGACCAGTGATCCCCCAGTGTCCAGTGACACCCCCCACCCCCAGTGATGGAGGATTGTGGTGGCGCAGCGGTAGAGTTGCTGTCTTACAGCGAATGCAGCGCCGGAGACCCGGGTTCGATCCCGACTATGGAGTTTGCACATTCTCCCCGTGACCTGCGTGGGTTTTCTCTGAGATCTTCGGTTTCCCCCCACACTCCAAAGACGTGCAGTTTTTTTAGTTAATTGGCTTGGTAAATGTAAAAATTGTCCCCAGTCTGTGTAGGATAGTGTTCATGTGCGGGGATCGCTGGTCGGCGCAGACCCGGTGGGCCGAAAGGCCTGTTTCCGCGCTGTATTTCTAAACTAAACTAAACTGATGTATCTGATCTGTTTGGATGCAAATCAAAGCTTTTATTTTTACTGTACCTTGATACACCTAAACTGAAACAAATGAAAGAGGATGTTCTGACTCTTCAGCAGACCGGATAGAGAGATATGAAATGAGTTAGTGTTACTTGTATTTGATTTAAGGGAGAGCTAATTGATGGTTACCCTTGTGGGAGGTGGGGAGGTAGGGATGGGTCAGGTGAGTTGTGTTCAATGTTGGGCCCCAGATACAAAGCCTTTAATGCAGTGAACATCTCATAGGCCGTCATGAGTGATTTATTGTCATGTGTCCCAGATAGGACAATGACATTCTTGTTGCTGCAGCACAACAGAATATGGAAACATAGCACATAACAGAAGAAAAAAAGTTCAGTATATATATATACACATACTCAATAAATAAACACATATAGTGCAATAATAGTAATAATAGTCTATTGTGGTTCAGAGCCTATATGAGGTTGTAGTGTTTAATAGCCCGATGGCTGGAGGGAAGGAGCTGTTCCTGAACCTGGACGTTACAGTTTTCAGGCTCCTGTACCTTCTTCCCGATGGCAGTGGTGAAATGAGTGTGTGGTCAGGATGGTGTGGGTCCTTGATGATGCTGGCAGCCTTTTTGAGGCAGTGACTGCGATAGATTGCCTCGACGGTGGGGAGGTCGGAGCCGGTGATGGACTGGGCAGTGGTCACAAGTTTTTGCAGTCTTTTCCGCTCATGGAGGTTCAAGTTGCCGAACTAGGCCATGATGCAACCAGTCAGTGTGCTCTCTACTTTGCACCTGTAGAAGTTCTGGAGAATCCTCTTTGACAAACCGACTCTGCGTAATCTTCTCAGGTAGTAGAGGCGCTGATGTGCCTTCTTTATAATTGCATCGGTGTGCTGGGACCAGAAAAGATCTTCGGAAATATGCACGCCCAGGAATTTGAAGTTCTTGACCCTCTCCACCATCGTCCCATTGATATAAGCGGGATTGTGGGTCTCTATCCTACCCCTTGCAAAGTCCACAATCAGTTCCTTGGTTTTGCTGGTGTTGAGAGCCAGGTTGTTGTGCTGGCACCATTTGGTCAGTCGGTCAATCTCACTTCTATATGCTGACTCATCCCCATCTGTGATTCGTCCCACAACAGTGGTGTCGTCGGCGAACCTGATGATGGAGTTCGTACTATGTCCGGCTACGCAGTCATGAGTATAGAGTGAGTACAGCATTGGGCAGAGTTTTACTGCCCCACATCTGGTATCACGTGGCAGAGAGCCAAAACTTGCACTGGGTTGAGGAGCCCCTTGAAGCAGCAGTGAGGTGCAAGAAGGAGTACTCTTAATCAACATTGAAGACTTCAAGTCAGGCTGAACTACTATCTACCCCTTTGCTGACCCTCAGACTATCCTTGATTGTACTTTTCTGGCTTTACCTTGCACTAAACATTTATTTCCTTATAGACAATAGGTGCAGGAGTAGGCCATTCGGCCCTTCGAGCCAGCACCGACATTCAATGTGATCATTGCTGATCATCCCCAATCAGCACCCCGTTCCTGCCTTCTCCCTATATCCCCTCACTCTGCTATCTCTAAGAGCCCTGTCTAGCTCTCTCTTGAAATCATCCAGAGAATCTGCCTCCTGAGGCAGAGAATTCCACAGACTCACAACTCTCTGGGTGAAAAAGTGTTTCCTCGTCTCCGTTCTAAATGGCTTACCCCTTATTCTTAAACTGTGGCCCCTGGTTCAGGACTCCCCCAACATCGGGAACATGTTTCCTGCATCTAGCGTGTCCAACCCCTTAATAATCTATGTATCTATGCAGCGTTTGTCAACCTTTTTACACTTTCGGAACCCAAGAAATACATTTCATGTCTCAGGGAACCCCTACACGAAACATATGATATATCTTTATTCCTCATTCTTTCTCTTTCATAGAGTTCAGCTTAAAGTCAGGCAGCATCTTTGGAGGAAAAGGATTAGTGATGTTTCGGGTTGGGAGCCTTCTTCACACTGAGTATAGGGGGAGGGAGGGGGAAGAGTTGGAAGCGAGGATGCAGGTACAGCAGGCAGTGAAGAAAGGGAATGGCATGTTGGCCTTTATAACAAGAGGAGTCGAATATAGGAGAAAAGAGGCCCTTCTGCAGTTGTACAGAGCCCTAGTGAGACCACACTTGGAGTATTGCGTGCAGTTTTGGTCCCCTAATTTGAGGAAGGACATTCTTGCTATTGAGGGAGTGCAGCTTACGTTTACAAGGTTAATTCCTGGGATGGCGGGACTGTCATATGCTGAGAGAATGGAGCGGCTGGGCTTATACACTCTGGAGTTTAGAAGGATGAGAGATGATCTTATTGAAACATGTAAGATTATTAAGTGGTTGGACAGGCTAGAGGCAGGAAACATGTTCCCGATGTCGGGGGAGTCCAGAACCAGGGGCCACTGTTTAAGAATAAGGGGGTGGCCATTTAGAACGGAGACGAGGAAACACTTTTTCTCACATAGAGTTGTGAGTCTGTGGAATTCTCTGCCTCAGAGGTTGGTGGAGGCCGGTTCTCTGGATACGTTCAAGAGAGAGCTAAATAGGGCTCTTAAAGATAGCGGAGTCAGGGGATATGGGGAGAAGGCAGGAACGGGGTACTGATTGGGGATGATCAGCCATGATCTCATTGAATGGCGGTGCTGGCTGGAAGGGCCGAATGGCCTACTCCTGCACCTATTGTCTATTTTCTATTGAAAGACCGAGGGGGTTCTGGCATGAACCTTGTCCACCAGTAGCTGGGACTGAAAGCTTACCATCCCAAGGTCCCTGGATTGAGGTCTCCTCCAACATTCCCACTGCACTGTACAACTGGAGTTCATACACATGGACTACCGATGATCTTGGCTGTCCACCAGATCCTCATCTCGCATGGAACAATAAATATTCCCACTGGTTCCCAAGGACTTGCATCCAAACTACATGATCTCACTCTTCCGCTTGGAAGGTGAAGTCATAGCATTTTGTACATAGATTGAACCAAAACTTTGGACCGACTTTAAGCTTCTTAAAGCTGCGAGTTATATCTCGTAAACCCGGCTGCCAATGGATCCTGGAGCCGTTCTGGAAAGGCCACCATGCAGCAGGCAGGATCTGTGCTGGATCTCGGGAGACCGCTCTGGTGGGAGTCAGTCTGAAGGGTCCCAACCCGAAACGTTGACTGTCCATTCCCTCCACGGATGCTGCCTGACCCGCTAAGTTACTCTGGCAGCTCGGACCCTCTCTTCCACCCTCAGTGTGACCCCCCCTCTCTCTCACCCACAATATCACTATCCCTCCTTACATCTCTCCCTCTGTGGCCTGCCACTTCTCTTTCCCTCCTTCCCACAGTGTGTTCCTCTCTCCTTCCCACAACGTGTTCCTCCCTCCCTCCCTCCCTCCCCCATCTATCCCTCCATCTCTCTCTCCATCTCTCCCTCCATCTCTCCCTCCCTCTCTCCCTCCATCTATCCCTCCCTCTCTCCCTTCCTCCCTCCCTCCATCTCTCCCTCCATCTCTCCCTCCATCTCTCCCTCCATCTCTCCCTCCATCACTCCCTCCATCTCTCCCTCCCTCCCTCCCTCCATCTCTCCCTCCATCTCTCCCTCCATCTCTCCCTCCCTCCATCTCTCCCTCCATCTCTCCCTCCCTCCATCTCTCCCTCCCTCTCCCTCCCTCCCTCCCTCCCTCCCTCCCTCCATCTCTCCCTCCATCTCTCCCTCCCTCTCTCCCTCCCTCTCTCCCTCCCTCCCTCCATCTCTCCCTCCATCTCTCCCTCCATCTCTCCCTCTCTCCCACCCTCTCCCTCACTCTTCCTCCCTCTCCCTCCCTCTTCCCCTCTTCCCCTCTTCCTCTCCCCTCTTTCCTCCACCCCCCCCATAATGACTCTCCGTCCCTCCCACAATATCCCGCTGACCCAGTGGGTTTCCCCAGCAACCGAGGGGGAGGTACAGCGAGACCTGGGTGTCCTTGTACACTAGTCACTGAAAGTTGGCGTGCAGGTACAGCAGGCAGTGAAGAAAGCTAATGGAATGTTGGCATTCATAACAAGAGGATTTCAGTATAGGAGTAAAGAGGTTCTTCTGCAGTTGTATAGGGCTCTGGTGAGACCACATCTGGAGTATTGTGGTACAGTTTTGGT
>JAXLNO010004250.1:357272-388118 GCA_038087875.1 Malacoraja senta
GGATACTGAGTTGGGTGATCAGCCATGATCATATTGAATGGCGGTTCAGGCTCGAAGGGCCGAATGGCCTACTCCTGCACCTATTTTATATGTTTCTATGTTTCTATTCATTGAAACGTGGAAACATAGAAAATAGGTGCAGGAGGCCGTTCGGCCCTTCCAGCCTGCACCGTCATTCATTGTGATCATGGCTGATCGTCCCCAATCAATAACCCGTGCCTGCCTTCTCCCCATATCCCTTGATTCCACAATCACCTAGAGCTCTATCTAACTCTCTCTTAAATACATCCAGTGATTTGGCCTCCACTGCCCTCCGTGGCATGGAATTCCTCAAATTCACAACTCGCTGGGTGAAAACGTTTTTCTCACCTCAGTCTTAATGTGCCCCCCCCCCCTCTATTCTAAGACTGTGGCCCCTGGTTCTGGACTCACCCAACATTGGGAACATTTTTCTTGCATCTAGCTTGTCCAGTCCTTTTTATAATTTTATATGTTTCTATAAGATCCCCCCCCTGCCTTCTCCCCTTAACCCCTGACACGTGTAATAATCAAGAATCTGTCTATCTATCTCTGCCTTAAAAATATCCACCTCATCTTTATCCTAAAGGAGCGTCCTTTAATGCTGAGGCTGTGACCTCTGGTCCTAGACTCTCCCACTAGTGGAAAGATCATCTCCACATCCACTCTATCCAGGCCTTTTACTATTTGGTTAGTGTTTGTTGCGTGCTAACCACTGCGGAAAGACAATACATGAATAAATCGAGCCATTCACAGTGTACAGATACAGGATAAAGGGAATTATGTCAATAACATTTCATGCAAGATAATGTCCACCAACAAATCATCTGACATCTTAAGATGGGTCTCGACCCAAAACACCACGGATTCCTTTTCACCAGAGATGCTGCCTGTCCCGCTGAGTTACTCCAGCTATTCGTGTGCATCGTGAGACGTGCAGGAAATCATTATCTCGCTGTGTGAGTCCCAATCCATTGAGACCACACCTGGAGCACTGTGTGCAGTTTTGGTCTCCAAATTTGAGGAAGGACATTCTTGCTATTGAGGGAGACATAGACAATAGGCCATTCGGTCCTTCGAGCCAGCATCGCCATTCACTGTGATCATGGCTGATCATCCACAATCAGTACCCCGTTCCTGCCTTCTCCCCATATCCCCTGACTCCGCTATCTTTAAGAGCTCTGTCTAACTCTCTCTTGAAAGTATCCAGAGAATCGGCCTCCACCGCCTTCTGAGGCAGAGAATTCCACAGACTCACAACTCTCTGGGTGAAAAATGTTTCCTCATCTCCGTTCTAAATGGCCGACCCCTTATTCTTAAACTGTTTGGCCCCTGGTTCTGGACTCCCCCAACATCGGGAACATGTTTCCTGCCTCTAGAGTGTCCGAACCCTTAATAATCTTATATGTTTCAATACGATACCCTCTCATCCTTCTAAACTCCAGAGTGTACAAGCCCAGTCGCTCCATTCTATCAACAGATGACAGTCCCGCCATCCCGGGAATGAACCTGGCGAACCTACGCTGCATTCCCTCAATAGCAAGAATGTCCTTCCTTAAACCTGATCTGACATCTATCCGATTAGTCCCAAATGATCATCGATCATGAACTAACATGTGACCTATCATCATTTCGGCCCTGTGAGGATTACCTGGTCTGAACCGGGTGGGGTCTGTCCATTTGGTCTCGTCCTGGTTAGCTCCGTACAGATTCGTGATGACATGGGTCCCGCTTCGAATAAAGTAACCTGCAACGCTTCAGACGTGGAGAGAGACTCAGTGTCGCGCCAAGACGCAAATTCCCGGTTCAGGACCCCGCTCGGCCTCACATTCCCGATTAGTTTATTTTAGTTTCGTTTCGAGAACTAGCGCGGAAACAGGCCCTTCCACCCCACCGAGTCTGTGCCGACCAGGGATCGCCCCTTACACTAACACTATCCTACACACTATTAGGGACAGTTGATAATCTTTATTGAAGCTGATCACCCTACAAACCTGCACGTCTTTGGGATGTGGGATGAAACCGGAGAACCCGGAGAAAACCCGCGCGGTCACAGGGAGAATGTGCAAACTCCGTAGAGACAGCACCCGTAGTGTGGTTAGAACCCAGGTCTCCCTTAATACCCCACCCCGTGAGCGAGGCTCTGGGAAACTCTATCCATTCTGGGACTGAGCGCCAATACCAATCTCCCTCCCCTGGGGAACTAGTGTCAGGGGGTCCGGACACCACCGCCCACCCACCCCAGTGTCCTGACGATCCGGACAAGCCTCGCGCCGCGGGAGACTGGGCTTTGGCCAGCTCTCCACAGCATGGGGGCATGAATCCCGGGTCAGTCCAGGCCGACTGCCCTGGGGAGTGGAGCAGGGGGTGAGGGGCGAGGGTGAGGGGCGTGGGGAGAGATTTGAGGGGTGAGAGGTTAGGGGTGATGAGTGAGGAGTGAGGAGTGAGAGGTTAGGGATGAGAGGTGAGGGGTGAGGGTCGGGGGCGACGGGCGGGAGGGGTGAGGGTCGGGGGACGAGTGGTGAGGTTTGAGGGTGAGGGGTGGGGTGAGGGGGCGAGGGTCGAGGGGTGAAGGGTGGGGGTGAGGGGCGAGTGGTGAGGTTTGGGGGCGAGTGGTGAAGGGTGGGGGTGAGGGGGTGAAGGGTGAGCGGCGAGAGGCGGTGAGGGGCGAGGTACGGGGCGAGGAACGAGGGGTGGGGGTGAGGGGGCGAGGGTGAGGGTGACGGGTGGGGGTGAGGGGGTGAGGATCGAGGGGCGAGCGGCGAGCGGCGAGGGTTTCGGGGCGACCTGACCCGGACCGTCCCGGGCTCGGCTTCCCACCTGGTGTCACAGGTGGCACGGTGCAGCAGGGACAGGGGGACCACGGGCCGGAGGCGTAGGACTTCGGCAATGGTGGCCGTCAGGAGCGGCAGCTTGTCCCGGTCGGCATAGGTGGGGTAGCGCTCCGTTCCCGCAGCCGAGCACAGCTCCGCGTAAATCCGGTCTTGGACCTGCGGGGACAAAAGCGGGTGGTGAACGGGGCTGATTCATCACACACCGGCCAAAGAAACTCCTCCCCGTCTCCATCCCAAACGTAAGCCCTTTCATTCTGAGCCTGTGCCCTCTGGTCCTGGACCCTCTCACTCTTGTCTCACGCACAGAAGTCCCCGTGGGGAGGGTCGCGGCATTTTAGACGGGGGGGGGATACCGAGGGGAGAGACAAGGGGAGAGAGTGGGTCATTGGGGTGGGGGGGTGTTGGAGAGATTGGGCGGGGGGGCGGGGGAGATATTGGGTGGGGGTGGGGGAGAGATTGGAGGGGTAGGGGCAGATTGGCTGGGGGTGGGGGAGAGATTCGCCAGGGTGTAGGGGGGATTGGGCGTGGGGTGGGGGGGAGAATGGGCGGGGGGGGTGTGGGAGAGATTGGGGGGGGGGTTGGGGTGGAGATTGGGCAGGGTGATGGGAGGCTGATTCGATGGGGGTTGGGGGAGTGATTGGGCGGGGCTGGGGGAGAATGGGGCGGTTGGGTGGGGGAGAGATTGGGTGGGGTGTGGGGTGGGGGCGATTGGGTGGGAGGGTGGGGGAGAGATTGGGCGGGGGTTGGAGTAGAGATTGGGGGGGTGTTGGGGTAGAGATTGGGGGGGGTGTTGGGGCAGAGATTGAGGGGGAGATTGGGCGGGTGGTGGGGAGAGATTGGGTGGCGGGTGGGGAGGTGGGGAGAGATTGGAGGGGTAGGGGGCAGATTTGATGGGGGGCGGTGGGGGGAGAGATAGGGTGGGGGGTGGGGGGAGAGATTGGGTGGGGCTGGGGGAGAAGATGGCGGTTGGGTGGGGGGAGGGTGGGTGAGATTGTGGCATTTGTGAATTTTCTCCGTACCTTGGGCCCGGTTGGGACCGTGGCCGGCGGTCCCCTACTGAGAGAAGGCACCCGCGCTGACAGCTCCATCTCCGCCCCGTGGCGAGTCGCGGTGACCGCGGGGGCCCCGGATCCTCCCTCCCTGCCTCCGAGCGGTCTGTCCTCGCATTGTCCGGGCAGCGAGGGAGGTCCGGCCGGGCGCTCCGGGGATGCAGTAGCGAGGGTCAGCAGCGCAGCGAACTTACCTCGGGCAAATGTACCAGGTAGGCGATGGCCCAGCCGAGAGTGGAAGACGTCGTCTCGGTGCCTCCGACGAAGAGGTCCACTATGACCATGTGTAGATGTTCCTCCGTAACCTCTCCCGCGTCCACTCCACCCTCCTCTTCATCCCAGATATTCCGCATCAACATATCAGTGATGTCCCGAACCTCGCCTCTCCGGTATGTCATCTGCGAAGACACAAGAGGGTTTTATTGAAGGGTCTCGACTCGAAACGTCACCTCCAGAGATTCTGCCTGACCCGCTGAGTTACTCCAGCACTCTGTGAAACGTCACCTATCCATGTTCTCCACAGATGCTGCCTGACCCGCTGAGTTACTCCAGCACTCTGTGAAACGTCACCTATCCATGTTCTCCACAGATGCTGCCTAACCCGCTGAGTTACTCCAGCACTCTGTGAAACGTCACCTATCCATGTTCTCCACAGATGCTGCCTAACCCGCTGAGTTACTCCAGCACTCTGTGAAACATCACCTATCCATGTTCTCCACAGATGCTGCCTGACCCGCTGAGATACTCCAGCACTCTGTGAAACGTCACCTATCCATGTTCCCCACAGATGCTGCCTGACCCGCTGAGTTACTCCAGCACTCTGTGAAACGTCACCTATCCATGTTCTCCACAGATGCTGCCTGACCCGCTGAGTTACTCCAGCACTCTGTGAAACGTCACCTATCCATGTCCTCCACAGATGCTGCCTGACCCGCTGAGTTACTCCAGCACTCTGTGAAACGTCACATTTCCATGTTCTCCACGGATGCTGCCTGTCCCGCAGAGTTAGACATTAGACAATAGACAATAGGTGCAGGAGTAGGCCATTCGACCCTTCGAGCCAGTACCGCCATTCACTGTGGCTGATCATCCCCAATCAGTACCCCGTTCCTGCCTTCTCCCCATAACCCTTGACTCCTCGATCGAGCTTTCTCTTGAAAGTATCCAGACCACTGGCCTCCACCGCGGAGAATTATAAAGCAAAGAATTGCACAGACTCACAACTCTCTGGGTGAAAATGTTTTTCCTCATCTCCGTTCTAAATGGCTTACCCCTATTCTTGAACGGTGGCCCCTGGTTCTGGACTCCCCCAACATCGGGAACATGTTTCCTGCCTCTAGCGTGTCCAAATCCTTAATAATCTTATATGTTTCAATAAGATCCTCTCTCATCCTTCTAAACGCCAGAGTATACAAGCCCAGCCGCTCCATTCTGTTAACATATGACAGTCCAGCCATATCGGGAATTAACCTGGTGAACCTACGCTGCATTCCCTCAATAGCACGAATGTCCTCCTCAAATTTGGAGACCAAAACGGCACACAATACTCCAGGTGTGGTCTCACTATGGCCCTGTACAACTGCAGAATGACCTCTTTGTCCTATACTCAACTCCTCGTGTTATAAAGGCCAACATGCCATTTGCCTTCTTCACCACCTGAATGATTACTTTCATAGACTGATGAAGAAGGACCCCCAGATCCTGTTGTACTTCCCCTTTTCCCAACTTGACACCATTCAGATAGTAATCTGCCTTCCTGTATTTGCTACCAAAGTGGATAACCTCACATTTATCCACATTAAACTTCAACTGCCATGCATATTGTAAATATGCGCCACGTTTCCGGTGCAACTTGTATCCATCAAGTTCAGAGTTGTTCTAAAATGTAGAGTCTTAACTTGGCCAAAGAGGTTCGTTGTCCTGGTGGCAGCACTGGGTCAGGGTGGCAGCAGCAACGTGGGCGGTGGATCCAGGGTACAGGACCTGTAGAGGTCGCGCCGTCACCCATGGCGCCTGAATCGCTGGGCAATGGGCTCTGCAGGAGGTGGAAGGTCAAACCTAAGTTTACCTGTCCCGCTGCCCTCATTAACGGGGGCGGGACAAGGGGACGGGGGGCGGGGGGGAGGGATAACAGACTCACCTTGTGTTTCTGAATCTGTTGTCCCACGAAGGAATCTCGCTTCCGCACCGCGCTCAACAGCTCCTTCCAAGCAGCGCTGGGGAAATACTACAGGGGGTGGGTCGGGGAAGGGTGGAGAAGACAGTGTTAAGCCGCTGTCCCACTTAGGATACCTAAACAGCAACCTCTGGTGATCTTGCCCACCACCCAAGGTCAACGGAGGTTTTGGTCACTCTCCCTAATGGTCGAAAGTGGTTTCTGCGTGGTCGAAGCTTCATCTAGTCTGCTGCTATTTTTTCATCATGATTAAAACCGGCCTCGACTAAAAATAGATTGCCGTTTTAAAAATCGATAATTTTTTGTCGCAGGTCTAGTCGAAGCCAGTTTTCTTCATAGTCGGGGGAGGTGTTCAACATATGTGTGGGGGGGGGGGGGGTAGTAGGAGGTTGCAGGTCACCTCGACCTTGATTTTTTTTTGGGGTGGCGGGCAAGGTCACCAGAGGTTGCTGTTTAGGTCTCCTAAGTGGGACAGGGGCTTTAGACTCAGCGACAGTCCAGTGATAGACACACGCCCAGTGTCAGTGTTAGACTCAGCGACAGTGCCGTGTTAGACACACACCCAGTGTCAGTGTTAGAAACATAGAAAATAGGTGCAGGAGTAGGCCATTCGGCCCCTCGAGCCAGCACCGCCATTCAATATGATCATAGTTGATCATCCACAATCAGTACCCCGTTCCTGCCTTCTCCCCATATCCCTTGATTCCGTTTGTCCTAGGAGCTCCATCTAACTCTCTCTTGAAAACATCCAGTGAATTGGCTTCCACTGCCTTCTGTGGCGGAGAATTCCACAGATTCACAACTCTCTAGGTGAAAATGGTTTTCTTCATCTCAGTCTTAAATGGTTTACCCCTTATTCTTAAACTGTGGCCCTTGGTTCTGAAATCCCCCAACGTCGGAACCTATTTCACTTATTTCATCATATGTCAGTCCCGCCATCCCGGGAATTAACCAGGTGAACAATCGCTGTGCCCCCCCCCCCCCTTCCCATGTGGCCAGCTCCCGGGGGTACATAGAAACATAGAAACATAGAAAATAGGTGCAGGAGGAGGCCATTCGGCCGTTCGAGCCTGCACCACCATTCATTGTGATCATGGCTGATCGTCCCCTATCAATAACCAGTGCCTGCCTTCTCCCCATATCCCTTCACTCCACTGGACCCTAGAGCTCTATCTAACTCTCTCTTAAATCCATCCAGTGATTTGGCCTCCACTGCCCTCTGCGGCAGGGAATTCCATAAATTCACAACTCTGGGTGAAAAAGGGTTTTTCTCACCTCAGTCTTAAATGACCCCCCCCTTTATTCTAAGTGTGGCCCCTTATTTTGGACTCGCCCAACATTGGGGAAAAAATTTCCTGCATCTAGCTTAACCAATCCTTTTATAATTGTATATGTTCCTATAAAATTCCCTTTCATCCTTCTAAATTCCAGTGAACACAAGCCTAGTCGACCACTTATTTCATCGTCCCGCCATCCCGGGAATCAAACAGGTGAACAATCACTGTGCCCCCCCCCCTCCGTGTGGCTAGCTCCCGGGGGTACGTTGGGGCTTGGTGCGCCCCTTCTCACCTGCAGGATGGGGAACATGTCGAGAAGGCCGATCGCGGGGGAGCTCCAGAGAGTGACCAGGTCCACCAGACAGTCGTGGATGTCGCGTAGCTCTGGGTCGCCTGTGTCGTACTGGAGTGGGTGGAAGAGAGAGAGGGTCAACTGGAACACATCTCTACAGCAGGGGGGGGGGTCGTCATGCAGCGGGTAGTCACGATACCTGAACCCCACTGACCCCTGTGTGGTACCACTGACCCCCTGTCCTTGGAGCCACTGACCACGTGTGGCTCCACTCGCCCCACTTCCCACCCGCGCCTGCATCAATACCCGGTGTTTTCCCCACAACGTACTGATTATAACCTAAGACACACATAACGTCCTGGAGTAACTCAGCGGGTCGGTCAGAATCCCTGAATTAGGCTATGAACTTATTGTTAGTGTGTTTATATATATATATATATGGGTGTATATATGTGTGTGTGACTGTGTGTGTGCCTGTGTGTGTGTATGTGTGTGTGTGACTGTGTGTGTGTGACTGTGTGTGTGTGTGACTGTGTGTCTGTGTGTGTGTCTGTGTGTGTGTGTGTCTGTGTGTGTGTGTGTGTGTGTATGTGTGTGTGTGTATAATAATAATAGATTTATTTTATACAGCGCTTTACAGGACTCAAAGTCGCTTTACATTGAGAGTCAAGAATAAACAAAACAAAATAGAGCAGTAAGACAGAGATGCAAAGGGGTGGGGGACATGGGACTAAGGGTATGCAGAGGTGAAGAGATGGGTCTTGAGTCGGGACTGGAAGATGGTGAGGGACTCAGAATTTCGGACCAGTTGTAGGAGGGAATTCCAGAGCCTGGGAGCTGCCCTGGAGAAGGCTCGGCCTCCAAAAGTGCAGAGGTTAGATTTCGGAGTGGAGAGGAGACCAGCTGATGTGGATCTGAGGGACCGTGAGGGTTGGTAGGGGGAGAGGAGGTCAGTGAGATAATGGGGGGCCAGGTTGGTGAGGGCTTTGTAGGTGAGGACCAGGATTTTGTAGATGATCCGGTGGGAAATGGGAAGCCAGTGAAGTTCTTTGAGAACTGGGGTGATGTGGTGCCAGGATTTGGTGTGGGTAATGAGTCGAGCGGCTGCATTCTGGACCAGTTGGAGTCGGTTGATGTTGCTGGAATTGATTCCAAAGAGAAGAGAGTTACAGTAGTCCAGTCGGGAGGAGATGAAGGCATGGATGAGTCTTTCAGCAGCGGGGGGTGTGAGAGAGGATCTGAGTTTGGCAATGTTGTGGAGGTGAAAAAATGATGTTTTGACAACATGGCGGATGTGAGGCTCAGGGGAGAGGGTTGAGTCAAAGATCACGCCAAGGTTGCGTGCCTGAGGAGATGTGGAGACAGTGGTGCCGTCAATAGTGAGAGTGGGGTTGTTAATTTTAGTGAGTGTTGATTTGGAGCCAATGAGGAGAAATTCTGTTTGGCTACTGTTTAATTGAAGGAAGTTGAGTTGCATCCAAGATTTGATGGCTGATAGGCAGGAGTTGATATGGGAGAGTGGGGGGTGGTGGGGGGACTTGGTGCTGAGATAGATCTGGGTGTCATCAGCATAGCAGTGGAAGTCCAGGTTGAAGTGACGGAGTATATGACCAAGGGGGAGGATGTAGATGATGAAGAGGAGGGGACCAAGAACGGAGCCTTGGGGAACGCCTTGAGTGACAGTGGCTGTGGCAGAGGTGTGGTTATGGAGAGAGATGACGTGGGATCGGTTGGAAAGGTAGGAACGGAGCCAGCTGAGTGCAGAACCTTCAATGCCAAGGTCCCTAAGTCTGGTGAGCAGGATGTTATGGTTGACGGTATCGAAGGCTGCACTCAGGTCGAGGAGGATGAGGATATTGAGGGAGCCAGTGTCAGCAGAGTTAAGGAAGTCATTGAGGACTTTGAGGAGAGCAGTTTCTGTGATATGGAGGGGGCGAAAGCCAGATTGGAGGGGTTCGAATAGGTTATACGCGAGGAGGTGGGAATGAAGTTGTGACGCGACGATACGCTCCAGGGTTTTTGAAAGAAAGGGGAGGTTTGAGATAGGGCGGTAGTTAATGAGAGAGGAGGGATCAAGTCCAGGTTTCTTTAAGATTGGTGTGACAGCAGCAGTTTTGAAAGCTGAGGGGACAATTCCTTGGGACAATGAGGAGTTGAAAAGATTAGTGAGGTAGGGGCAGAGAGCGGGGAGGCAGGACTTCAGCAGGGGAGTGGGGAGAGGGTCGAGGGAGCAGGTAGTGGGTTTGGAAGAGCTGATGAGTTTGGAGATTTCAGTAGGGGTGACCGGGTCAAACTGGGAGAGGAAGCAGTGAGGGGGAGGGGTATGGAGATCAGCGGAGATGTTGAAAGGAGGGGCCTTGGTAGGTGGTGGAGTAGATGCTGGGGAGTCGGGTACAGGGGATAGGGATTGATAGATGGTGCTGGTTTTGTCAGCAAAAAAGTGGAGGAATGAGTTGCAGAGATCCGGAGTGGAGGTAGGGAGAGTTTTGGCTCGAGGCTTGAGGAGGTTGCACACTGTGGAGAAGAGGGTTCTGTGGTTTAGGCAGGGGTCGGTGAATATGGAGGAGAGGTATGCAGATTTAGCAGCAACGAGGGCATCTTTGTAGGCAGTGAGGTGGAGTTTGTAAGCTTCATGGTGGACTGTGAGAGGTGATTTCTTTATGAGTCGTTCAAGTCGGCGACCAATCTGTTTCAGCTTACGAAGTGCAGGTGTGTACCAGGGTGAAGATTTATTAAAAGTTACGGGTTCTTGTTTTGAGGGGAGCCAGAGAGTTAAGGGAGGTAGACAAGGTGGAATTGAGATGGTTTGTGAGATCATCAGGTGAGATGTGGGTTGAGTCCAGGGGGAGAGTGGTGGAGAGCAGGTCAGAGAGATGGTGAGGGTCGATGGATTTTAGATTACGGAAGGTGATTTCTCGGAGGAAGCGGGGGCGAGGTGTCAGAGAAGGGATGGTGAACCGTATAAGCTTATGATCAGAGAGGGGGAAGAGGCATGGATGGAGGTCGAGTACCGGTTGATTTGTGGAGCAGACCAGGTCAAGGATGTGACCTTTGTCATGAGTGGGAAAGGTGACGTGCTGAGTGAGAGTGAAGTTGTCAAGTAGAAAAGCGAATTCAGATGCGAACTTGCAGGTGGGGGAGTCCATATGAATGTTTAAGTCACCAAGTAGCAGCAGACGTGGGGTGAGAGATGAGACAAGTGTGAGGAATTCAGTGAAGTCAGATAGGAAGGAGGGGTTTGGTTTAGGTGGCCGGTAAATGAGGATGACTGTCATGGAGGAAAGGGCTTTGAAGGCAAGGAATTCAAATGATGCTACTGGGGCGGGGGGAGTTCAACGATAGGAAAGTTCTGGTTGAAAATAACAGCGAGGCCGCCTCCATGGCGGGAGGGGCGGGGTTTGGAAATATAATTAAACCCAGATGGGGATGCTTGGTTGAGGGAGAAGAAGACATTGGGTTGTTGCCAGGTTTCAGTGAGCAGAAGGAAGTCAAGAGTGTTGTCAAGGATTAGTTCATGGAGGGCAAGGGCTTTGTTGTTGAGCGACCGGGTGTTGAGGAGGGCAAAGTTGGCATTGTGAGAGGGTGGAGGGATGGGGGCAGGATGGAGAGATCTGAGGTTGTCCCAGTTGAGAGTGCATGTGGTCAGCTGCAATGGGGGGGTGACACGGTTGAGGGGGGGGCAGAGCGTGATAGTGAGCAGATGGATGGAATGGACTGTCCATGGCCGGAGGAAACAAGCTTGCGTCGAGAGCCTCTATGGATGTAACGGGGTCGACGCAGAGGTCCGAATTGTTTAATGATTGGGATGCAGGATGGGGTGTGGTTGTTGGAGAGACCAGTCAGCCGCAGAGCCAAGTGTTTGATCATGATGAGGAGCCCAAGCAACTGCAGGAAGCAGCAGAGAGGTTGTCCAGCGGTGAGGGCGCAGAGAGGTGTCCAGCAGAGAAGTCGAAGAGAGGTGTCCAGCAGCGATGGGTGTCCGGCAGCGAGGGCGCAGAGAGGCCATCCAGCGGTGCATGTGCAGAGAGGCATCCAGCGGTGCAGGTGGAGAGAGAAGCCTGCGGTGGGTGAGCAGAGAGGCCGTCCAGTAGAGCTGGTGCAGCGAGGAGTCCAGCAGTGAGGGAACAAAGAGGCCGTCCAGCAGCGCGGGTGCAGCGAGGCGTCGAGCAGAGCAGGTGCAGAGAGGCCGTCCAGCAGCGCAGGTGCATGGGCCGTCCAGCGGCGTGTGTGTGTGTGCGTGTGTGTGTGTGTGTGTGTGTGTGTGTGTGTGTGTGTGTGTGTGTGTGTGTGTGTGTGAGTGTGTGCGTGTGTGTGTGTGTGTGTGTGTGTCTGTGTGTGTGTGTGTGTGTGTGTCTGTGTGTGTGTGTATGTGTGTGTGTGTGTGTATGTGTGTGACTGTGTGGTGTGTGTGTGTGTGACTGTGTGTGTGTGTGTGTGTGTGTGTGTGTGTGTGACTGTGTGTGTGTGTGACTGTGTGTGTGTATGTGTGTGACTGTGTGGTGTGTGTGGGTGTGTGTGACTGTGTGTGTGTGTGTGTGACTGTGTGTGTGTGTGAGTGTGTGTGTGTGTGTGTGTCCATGAGTGTGTGACATTGTGTGTGTGTGTGTGTGTGTGTGTTTGTGTGTGACTTTGTGTGTGTGTGTGTGTGTGTGACTGTGTGTTTGTGTGTGTGTGTGTGTGACTGTGATGGTGAGTGTGTGTGTGACTGTGTGTGTGTGTGACTGTGTGTGTTTGTGTGTGTGTGTGACTGTGTGTGTGTGTGTGCGTGAGTGTGTGTGTGTGTGCCTAGCATATATATACATGCTCTAGCACGCGCACACACACACACGTGTCACACACACACACCACACACACACACACAGTCACACACACACACACACACGTGCCACACACACACCACACACACACACACCATACACACACATAAACACACACACACACGCACACACAGACACACACACACACACACACACACGCACGCACGCACGCACGCACGCAAGCACACACACACACACACACACACACACACACACACACACACACACACACACACACACACACACACACACACACACACACACACACACACACACACACACACACACACACACACACACACACACACACACACACACATACATTTAGGACGGAGATGAGGAAAAACGTTCTCACCCAGAGAGTTGTGAATCTGAGGACTTCTCTGGCACAGAAGGCAGTGGAGGCCAATCACCGGATGTTTCCAAGAGCGATTTAGCTCTTAGGGCTAATGGAATCAAGGGATATGGGGAGAAGCAGGGACGGGGTACTGATTTTAGATGATCTGCCGTGATCATATTGAATGGCGGTGCTTGCTCGAAGGGCCGAATGGACTATTCCTGCACCTATGTTTCTATGTTTTTACACACATGTCCTCCATATATGTATATATACTTATGCTAAGATAGTTCAGAGCCTAGACTATAGAATATAGTATTTACACTATATACATATCATTCATTATGATATTTTATAATTAAAACCAAATCATTCACTGTAGAACTAATAGGACTTGATGTTTCAATCGCTGTAATAAGTCGGCACTCTTGCTATTTGCAGTGGGATTGGAGTGGTGAAAGGTAGGGTAGGTACGTCATCGGGGTCATCAGGTGGGCATCCTCCTTCTTTGACGTTTCACTGATAAGCCCACAACATCTGCAGAGGGCTCAACGGTGATACCTGGCGTCCCAGTTACACCCCCCTCAATTCCATACCCTCCTGTCTTCATCTTGCAGCCCAATTGTTGTCTCTCCTTTTGATCCAAATCCAATTGCTGCTTTTTTCTGCAGAATTTGATAATGATTTGATTGCTTGTTGGAAGGAGCGACCCCTCACCCCCATTTTCTTTAATAGCCTGATCTTGGATGTAGCAACAAATCCCCTGCATCCCACTTCGACAGGGAAAATCTTGGTCTTCCAGCCACTCTGGGAAGCTTCAGTTGCCAGTTCAGAGTACTTAGTCTTTTTTCTCTCATAAGCTTCTTCAACACCATCTTCCCATGGAACTGTCAATTCCACAACGTATGCCAACTTGGCTGTTGTGGACCACAGGACCATGTCTGGCCGGAGTGTTGTAGCCACAGATTCCTGGGATGGCAGGACTTTCATATGAAGAAAGACTGGATAAACTCGGCTTGTACACCAACTATTAAACTGTGGATTAGGAATATGACGGACATAGCACACCTTGAAGAAATGGGACTCCGCCTAATAGATAAATATGACCAATTCTTAAGGAGTTGGTCCCCTTTCATCGACTTTTTGGAATCATGTGATGCAGCAGTTTCAGGTCAGGTCGTGGATAGATTTACATCTCCGAACAAAGATTTGAAAATTTCTTTTTTAAGGGTCTTTTTCTACTTTCTACTTTTTCTTTTCTTATATACACACTTCACGTTTTTCTATTTTCTACTATTTATTTTTCCTCTTTTTCTTATCTCTATCTTTTTATTTTTTACCTCCTTTTCAAAAACATAAAACTAGAGGTTGTACATAGAATGTATTACGTTATGACATAGTTGGCACCTAAAATTAGGTACCACTGCATTGTTTTGTATTGTATTAACTTCTAATAAAATAAACAAAACAAAAAAAAAATCGGCTTGTACTCGCTAGAATTTAGAAGATTGAGGGGGGATCTTATAAAAACTTACAAAATTCTTAAGGGGTTGGACAGGCTAGATGCAGGAAGATTGTTCCCGATGTTTGGGAAGTCCAGAACAAGGGGTCACAGTTTAAGGATAAGGGGGGAGTCTTTTAGGACCGAGATGAGAAAAACATTTTTCACACAGAGAGTGGGGAATCTGTGGAATTCTCTGCCACGGAAGGTAGTTGGGGCCAATTCATTGGCTATATTTAAGAGGGAGTTAGATGTGGCCCTTGTGGCTAAAGGGATCAGGGGGTATGGAGAGAAGGCAGGTACAGGATACTGAGTTGGATGATCAGCCATGATCATATTGAATGGCGGTGCAGGCTCGAAGGGCCGAATGGCCTATTCTTGCACCTATTTTCTATGTGTCTATGTTTCTAATGTCTGGGGGAAACACAAGGCTTTTTTCTAAGCCCACTTCCATTTTCCAATCCCGAGCAGGCTGCAGAATGCTTGCATCCATTGATGTTATCTGGTGCTCTGGAGGTTGGCCTGCTGGTGCAAATGTTGTGAAGTGGACATTTCCTGCCGATGTTGGTGGGGAAGCATTTGTGATCGTTCGCCTCTGTTCAAGGATTGATGTCAGCTGTCTGAGCTGTCTTGGTTATGCCGCCAAGTGTAACGCCCTTGGCCGAGGCTCATAGTGCATCCTGTTAAATGGTGCCTTAGTGATGCAGGTGCTTGGCAAAGGGAGCAAGCGGGGTCTTCTCCGAAGCATTGCGTCAGGTTCTGGGGTGAGGGTAGAACATCAGTGGCTCTGATGACAAAACTGAGCCGAGATCCTTCCATTTGCCAGATGTCACGCCAGCTGTGTTTCCTCCTTTCCAGGCTCTTCAAGTTAGTCCATTGGCCCTGCTTGGCCATTGAGACGGCCTTGGCGTGTCGCTCTGCCTCCTCCCGTCTTCTCACCTCCTCCACCACAAGCCGTCTCTTCTGCACTGATGTAGCCTTGTGCCATTGAGGAGCTTTTGGGTCGAGCCCGAGCCCGGCTCTCCCGTGTTGGCCTTGACCAACCACATCCCGGAAATGAAAAGCAGACTTAGCACTCTGAACGGCTTCAGATGGGGCCCACTTCCTCCCCGTTGCCACACTGGCGGCCGCTGTTCGAATAACAGTATCTTCAGATTCAGTGAGGGTCATGACCAACCTTGCTTTAGTGCATTTGAACTCTTCCTCAAGTCCTGCAATGGGTAATTCCAGTTTGCCACTCCCGTACAGTCTGACAACACTTAAGCATCGTGGAAGTCCAAGCCACTGTTTCACATGTGTGCTGAACATTCTTTCCAGCTTTTCCACTTTGTTGATGGGGATTTCATACATAGTTAAAGGCCACATGATTCTTGGTAGTATGCCAAATTGGAAGCACCACAGCTTGAGTTTTCCTGGCAGCAAAGTCTTGTTGATGCGAGCTATGTGCATGATGGTATCCTTTTGCGGTTGTTCACTTGTCCTTGAGCTTTGCATCATACCATCGGCCCAAACTCTTCGCTGGTATTTCTGAAACAGTTGGAACAGGTATTCCGTTAATATGAAATCTTTGATCCTTGACTTGACCTTTGACAATGGGGATGCTTCTGCACTTGCTGGGTTTAATCTTCATCCTTGCCCATGTGATGTTTTGATGAAGTTTTTCCAGAAGTCTCCTGGTGCATGGGGATAGTTGTTGTTAGTGCTGTTATATCGCCCATATAGGCTGGTACCGGTGGCAATCGCTGACCACACTGTAACCGTTTGCCTCCCACAACCCATTTTGATGCTTTGATAATGAGCTCCATTGCCATAGTGAAGGTCAATGGGGAGATGGTGCACCCCGCCATGATGCCTACTTCCAGTGGTTGCCACGCTGTGGTGAAGTCTGATGTTGTGAGACAAAATTGCAGATCCTGGAAGTAGTTTTTTACCAGATTTGTTATTATTGCAAGCACCTGAAAGAATTCAAAAGCAGTCCACAGTAGCGAATGAGGAACTGATCCATAGGTGTTGGCCAGATCGAGGAACAAGACATGCAGATTCTTTCGTTCTTTCTTAGCAGTCTGGATTTGATGCCATATGATGCTGGTATGTTCAAGGCATCCCGAGAAGCCTGCTATGCCAGCCTTTTGGATTGACGTCTCAATGAAATGGTTTTGTTTCAGATACTTTGTAAGTCTTTTCGCCAATAACACTGAAGAAGTTCTTGCCCTTTATGTTAAGAAGGTTTATTTGCCGAAACTGTTCGATGGTGGAAAAATTTGGGATCAGCACTCCCCCCCCCTCCCCCCCCCCCCCCCCGCTCTTCGCCAGGCTTTGGGGATAACTTGCTTTTCCCACGCAACCCTCATGTTCCTCCAGAGAAATTTCAGAATATCTGGGGCATTCTTGTAGACACAATACGGAACACCATGAGGGCCTAGTGCAGAGGCCGTTCTTGCCTTCCTCACTACTTCTTTTACCTCACTCAGCTTGGGAGGGCTGATGTCAAATTGATGTTGAGGGGGTGAGATTGGTGGGATGTCAGCGGGGACAAAAATCGGTTCATCTTTTAACTCTGTGTGGATAGTTCTGATAGAAACATAGAAACATAGAAAATAGGTGCAGGAGGAGGCCATTCGGCCCTTTGAGTCAGCACCGCCATTCATTGTGATCATGGCTGATCGTCCCCAATCAATAAACCGTGCCTGCCTTCTCCCCATATCCCTTGACTCCACCAGCCCCTAGAGCTCCATCTAACTCTCTCTTAAATCCATCCAGTGACTTGGCCTCCACTGCCCTCTGTGGCAGGGAATTCCACAAATTCACAACTCTCTGGGTGAAAAAGTTTTTTCTCACCGCAGTCTTCAATGTCCTCCCCATATTCTAAGACTGTGGCCCCTGGTTCTGGACTCGCCCAACATTGGCAACATTTTTCCTGCATCTAGCTTGCCCAGTCCTTTTATAATTTTATATGTTTCTATAAGATCCCCCCTCATCCTTCTAAAATATGATGTGTCCTTCAACCTCCTTTTTTGCCGCTTTCAAGGATCCGCTTTTCTCTTTTGTGAAAATGTCTTTCACAAACTTAAAGGGATCTTTGTAGAAGTCTGTTCTTGCTTTTTCCATCTTTTTTGCGTCGTTTCCTTAAATTCTCCGCTCTGCGCAGCTTCGAGAGCCTCCTTTAGGTCCTTTAGAAGGAGATTGATGTGCCCCCTTTCTTCTGCTGCTGCTTTTTTCCACACCTTCCTCAGGCTTCTCCTTTCTTTAACAAGTCGTTGGATTTCCTGGAGACGGCGGGACTTGGGGGGAGGAGGCCTATCTTTCCTGCTGAGTTGTTCCTTCTCACCAAATTTCTCCTTTCCATAGTTGTAGACTAGATCTCCCAGGTTTCCGGTTGGCGGCGCGACCGACGTTGCAGCGGCCCCTGCAGCCTGTCTGTCTTTTTTTTTTTTTTTTTTTGTCCAGTTGAATGTAGTTTGTTGTGTTATTTTTATATTGTTTTTGGCTGTGTATATGTGTGTGGGGGGACGTTTAAATCTCTTCCCCACACGGGAGACCCGACCTTTTCCCTATCGGGTCTCCGTTGTCGTTGGGGCCTAGTACCGTGGAGCGGCCTCCAGCCGGAACGACCCGGGGTCTCCAGTCGCGGGGCCTGCGGACTCACCATCGTGGGGCTGGCCGGCCTTGGAGCGTGGAGAGCTGTGGTGGCGCGCAGCTGCGACCCGACTCCGGAGCTCGGAGGCTCCAGCCGCAGGCCCGGTGGACGGTGACATCGGGAGCTCGCGGGTCCCTGGTGGGAGACCGCTTTTCGGAGCTCCCGCAACAGCAACTTCTCCCGCCAGAATCGCTGGGTTGGAACGACCCGGAGCGGGGCCTTACATCGCCCGGAACGTCTTTAACGGCCGCGGGACATGCCATCGCCCGCCCGGGGGCTTTAACATCGGGAGAAAAATGGAACATAGGGGGGAGACAAGACTTTGCCTTCCAACACAGTGAGGAGGAGATTCACTGTGATGGTTGTTTGTGGAATTGAATTGTTTGTGTGTCTTGTAGAAATTGTTTTATTTGTATGGCTGGAGAAACAGAGTTTCGTTTGAGCTTCATTTGAGGTTCAAATGACAATGAATAAATATTGTATTGTATTCTCCAACTTCTTTTCTGCTGATCCCTTCATTCCACTTGAGATTAAGCTCACATCTGCATTGATGCTTTCCCACTCCTTGCTGTTAGACTTTGGCCATTTCACCAACGGCTTACGTCCTTGCATGTTCTCCACTTTACGATTAGCCTGATTGTGTCTTGGACTGTTGCCTGAAACTTCTGCCACATCCCGTATGTTGCTGATGCTCTGCGGACTGTGGATTTCTTCCTGCCGCTGAGTTTCATCCGACTGATTTGACCTTCCTCTTGACAGAATCTGGTCAATGGTTGGGAATTCTCAAGCATTTCTTCCGTCCCTGGTGAATTTAAGACCACGAGTTGATGTTACTTTAGTCCAGGTCTGAAGAACGTGTCCAGCTGCTCGTTTTTCTAGAGTTTTGCCATTTACTTGATTTAATGTCGTGTCCGTTCCAAGGTTTGTTACCGGGTGGTCAGTCGATGAGTCAACTTGCGCCCCGCCCTCGCAGACTCTGGGGCTATTCTTCTCTTTGAACGTTTTGTACCCAAGTGAGGGCGGCTCTTGTGCCCTAACAAGGTGACTGAGCCAGCTGCTATGGGTAGCTAGCCCATAACAGCCCCGTTGGGGTCTATTTCCTCCTGTCAGCTGTCTCTCCAAGTTGTCACATGGTCTTTCCCTTGTCGACAACTGCACTTTCACAGCAGTCACTGGGTTTTCCTCCAGAAGGTCAGTAGAGCTAATAGGACTTGATGTTTCAATCCCTGTAATAAGTCGGCACTCTTGCTATTTGAAGTGGGATTGGAGTGGTGAAAGGTAGGGTAGGTACGTCACCGGGGTCATCAGGTGGGCATCCTCCTTCTTTGACGTTCATTGATAAGCCCACAACATCGCCAGAGGGCTCAACGGTGATACCTGACGCCCCAGTTACACCCCCTCAATTCCATACCCTCCTGTCTTCATCTTGCAGCCCAATTGTTGTCTCTCCTTTCGATCTAAATCCAAGTGCTGCTTTTTTTCTGCAGAATTTGACATTCTACATATATATAGCTCCAGCTGTAAATTGTATCAATGACAGGATATACTGTGGAGGCCAGATAGCGAGTTAGTGAGGTCTATAGCTGGTAAACAGGTCCTTCACCCCTTCACCTCATCCCCCCCCCCACTCCCCCGCGTCCCTGCTAACCATCGACCTGGATCGATGGTTCCAAAGGCCATTGATCGATACTCACATCGGTACTGAAGATCAGGGAGCAGACGACGTTGCAGGTGGACATGGAGAAATCCTTGTTGATATCGACAGGAAATCCCACGTAGGTCTGGAAAAGCTGCCAATGTAACGGGGGGGGGGGGGTGTTATTAAAGGGGTGATTACTGAAGGTGAGGCTAAATGTCCAGGACTAGTGGTACAGGTACATGGATAGGACAGGTTTGGAGGGTTGTGGACCAAGCGCAGGCAGGTGCGACTAGGGTAGATGGGACATTGTTGGCTGGTGTGGGCGAGTTGGGCCGAAGAGCCTGTTTGAACACTGTATCACTCTATGACTCTATGAGAGTCTAGGACCAGAGGTCATAACCTCAAAAATAAAGGACGTTCCTTTATGAAGGGGAAGAGGAGGAATGTCTTTAGACAGAGGGTGGTGAATCTGTGGAATTCTTTGCCACAGAAGGCTGTGGAGGCCAAGTCAGTGGATAATTTTAAGGCAGAGAGATAGATAGATTCGCGATTAATACGGGTGTCAGTGGTTACGGGGAGAAGGCGGGGGATGGGCTTGAGAGGGAGATATAATACAGCCATGGAGGAGTTGACTTTTTGGGTTCAATTGTTTAATTCTGCTTATTACTTATGAACGTATACCCACGCTGTACCTACACAAACGGGGCCCGCGGTCCCCCCCACCCTCGCCCAGCACGCCCCCCCCCCCTCCTTGTCGACCACCCTCCTCCCCGCAGCCGGGTTCGTTGATGTACCTGGCAACATTTCTCAGCCTCACGACGCACTACCCGCTCCAGGGCCAAGCCCCGGCTCTGCTTAATGGCGCTGTGCGCCAGCTTCTTCTGAATTTTCCAAGCTTGAGTGTAGTCTCCGAGGGACAGGTCCTTGCCGCCGTACGATATGGAGTCTCCTGCGGTGCATATTAGTTCAGTATGCACGTTCACACACTTATAGGAGCACAAGCTCGGCCCATCGAGTCTACTCAGACATTCAATCATGGCTGATCTCCGCCTCCTAATCCCATTTTCCTGCCTTCTCCCCATAACCCATAACAATAGTTGTAGTAAGCCATTCGGCCCTTCGACCCAGCGCCGCCATTCAATATGATCATGGCTGATCATCCACAATCAGTACCCCGTTCCTGCCTTCTCCCCATAATTTGTGGAATTCCCTGCCACAGAGGGCAGTGGAGGCCAAGTCACTGTGTGGATTTAAGAGAGAATTAGATAGAGCTCTAGGGGCTAGTGGCATCAAGAGATATGGGGAGAAGGCAGGCACGGGTTATGTGAAGAGGAAAAAAATTAGTTAAAACCAAAGTTGGACCCTTGAAGACCGAAAAAGGTGAATTTATTATGGGGAACAAGGAAATGGCAGATGAGTTGAACAGTACTTTGGATCTGTCTTCAATAAGGAGGACACAAACAATCTTCCTGATATAGTAGTGGCCAGAGGATCTGGGGTGACAGAGGAACTGAAGGAAATCCACATTAGGCAGGAAATGGTGTTGGATAGACTGATGGGACTGAAGGCTGATAAATCCCCAGGGCCTGATGGTCTGCATACCAGGGTACTTAAGGAAGTGGCTCTAGAAATCGTGGATGCATTGGTGATAATTTTCCAATGTTCTATAGACTCAGAATCAGTTCCTGTGGATTGGAGGGTATGTAATGTTATCCCGCTTTTTAAGAAAGGCGGGAGAGAGAAAACAGGGAATTATAGACCAGTTAGCCTGACATCGGTGGTGGGGAAGATGCTGGAGTCAATTATAAAAGATGAGATAGCCAAACATTTGGATAGCAGTAACAGGATCGGTCCGAATCAGCATGGATTTACGAAGGGGAAATCATGCTTGACTAATCTTCTGGAATTTTTTGAAGATGTAACTAGGAAAATGGACAAGGGAGAGTCAGTGGATGTAGTGTACCTGGACTTTCAAAAAGCATTTGATAAGGTCCCACATAGGAGATTAGTGGGCAAAATGAGGGCACATGGTATTGGGGGTAGAGTGCTGACATGGGTAGAGAAGTGGTTGGCAGACAGGAAACAAAGAGTAGGGATTAACGGGTCCCTTTCAGAATGGCAGGCAGTGACTAGTGGGGTACCGCAAGGCTCTGTGCTGGGACCGCAGCTATTTACAATATACATCAATGATTTGGGTGAAGGGATTCAAAGTAACATTAGCAAATTAGCAGATGACACAAAGTTGGGTGGCAGTGTGAACTGTGAGGATGATGCTATGAGAATGCAGGATGACTTGGGGGAGTGGGCAGAGCATGGCAGATGAAGTTTAATGCGGATAAATGTGAGGTTATCCACTTCAGTAGCAAAAACAGGAAGGCAGATTACAATCTAAATGGGGTCAAGTTGGGAAAAGGGGAAGTACAACGGGATCTGGGGTCCTTGTACATCAGTCTATGAAAATAAGCATGCAGGTACAGCAGGCAGTGAAGAAAGCGAATGGCATGTTGGTCTTCATAACAAGAGGAGTTGAGTATAGGAGCAAAGAGGTCCTTCTGCAGTTGTACAGAGCCCCAATGAGACCACACCTGGAGTATTGTGTGCAGTTTTGGTCCCATAATTTGAGGAAGGACATTCTTGCTATTGAAGGGAGTGCAGCGTAGGTTTACAGGGTTAATTCCCGGGATGGCGGGACTCTCATATGCTGAGAGAATGGAGCGGCTGGGCTTGTACACTCTGGAGTTTAGGATGAGAGGGTATCTCATTGAAACATATAGGATTGTTAAGGGTTTGGACACGCTATAGGCAGGAAACATGTTCCCGATGTTGGGGAAGTGCAGAACCAGGGGCCACAGTTTAAGAATAAGGAGTAAGCCATTTAGAACGGAGAGTGTTGAGTCTGTGGAATTCTCTGCCTCATCTTGCACCTATTTTCTATGTTTCTATGTTTCTATCCCCTGACTCCGCAATCGTTAAGAGCTCTATCTAACTCTCTTGATAGTATCCAGAGAACCGGCCTCTTAAACTGTGGCCCCTGGTTCTGGACTCCCCCAACATGTTTCCTGCCTCTAGGGCTCTGTGTGCAGTCCAGCAGCCGGGCCAACTCATCATTCACCCTGCCATGGCCAACGAATTGCCGTCAGGAAATTGACCCTTATCTTTTTTACCGTTTGTCCTCTATTTGGGAGTGAGAAAGTTGGCAAGCCTACTCCCGGCACACGCACGACCCCCCCCCCCCCAACACAATGGGGCAGCATGGCGACCAAATTCCCTTCAAACGGGGGAAGGCGAGGATCGAGAAGCCATCTGAACTCTCCCATACTTTTATTACAAACAGCAATGCAATCCATGGCAATGAAAACATATTTCCTTTGGATAAAAAATAACCCCCAACAGAACATATGGATGTTGGATCAGAAAGAAACTGCGGTGGTCTTGGCAACTCTCTCATACGCACACACATACACTCACACACTTAACCCATAGCCACCACCCTTCCCATTCCCAATATCTAGTTAGACACAGAGAGCTGGAGTAACTCAGCAGGTCAGACAGCATCTCTGGAGAGAACGAATAGGTGACGTCTCGGGTCGAGTGAAGAAAGCGAATGGCATGTTGGCCTTCATAACAAGAGGAGTTAAGTTTAGGAGCAAAGAGGTCATTCTGCAGTTGTACGGAGCCCTGGTGAGACCACAACTGGAGTATTGTGTGCAGTTTTGGTCTCCAATTTTGAGGAAGAACATTCTTGCTATTGAGGGAGTGCAGCGTGGGTTCACCAGGTTAATTCCCGGGATGGCGGGACTGTCATATGTTGAGAGAATGTAGCGGCTGGGCTTGTATACTCTGGAATTTAGTAGGATGAGAGGGGATCTTATTCAAACAAGATTGTTAATAGTTTGGACACACTAGAGGCACGAAATATGTTCCCGATGTTGGGGAAGTCCAGAACCAGGGGCCACAGTTTAAGAATAAGGGGTAAGCCATTTAGAATGGTGATGAGGAAATACTTTTTCACACAGAGAGTTGTGAGTCTGTGGAATTCTCTGTGGAGGGAGGTTCTCTGAGTGCTTTTAAGAGAGAGTTAGATAGAGCTCTTAAAGTTAGCGGAGTCAGGGGATATGGGGAGAAGGCAGGAACGGGGTACTGATTGTGGATGATCAGCCATGATCACAGCGAATGGCGGTGCTGGCTCGCAGGGCTGAATGACCTACTCCTGCACCTGTAGTTCCTTGTTTATGCATTCTCACCTATTACATTAGTGGGTTAGCCTATACATTTCGCCTTTCCAGCATATGTGTGGTTTTGGTTCCTCTGCCCCTCCCCCCGTACCCCCCCCCTCCACCTCCACTACCCCACCCCCACCACCCCCCCCCCACCCCCACCCCACCCCCGTCGCTACCCTGCCCCCCCCACCCCCACCCCCGAGAAGACAAGCTAGGTGGTCCGAGGTAACCCTCGGCCTACCTACGAACGTTCGCGGACGCCCAGCAAACTCGGCCGGTCTCTTCACCAGGGCTTCCTTGATCAGTTCGCAGCTGTTCAGGACAATTATATCTACATTTGGGAAGAATATTACCCGCGTCAGTGCGGCTCGTATCAGGCGCCGGGCTCTTCACCAACCAACTGCGCATTCCGTACCGGGATATCATAGACAAGCCCAACATTGCTGGCCCTTCCTTAAGTGCGCTTGAGAATGAGACCCTTCTCTGTGAAATGTTGGAGCGAGTTCCACGTCATGTCTGTGACGGGTCTTTCAGTGATGGGTCCATGAGATGGGTCTCTCAGTGTTCCCGATGTTGGGCGAGTCCCGAACCAGGGGCCACAGTTTAAGATTAAGTGGTAAACCATTTAGAACGGAGTTAAGGAAACACTTTTTCACACAGAGAGTTGTGAGTCTGTGGAATTCTCTGCCTCAGAGGGCGGCGGGGGAAGGTTCTCTGGATGCTTTCAAGAGAGAGCTAGATAGGGCTCTTAAAGATAGCGGAGTCAGGGGATATGGGGAGAAGGCAGGAACGGGGTACTGATTGGGGATGATCAGCCATGATCACAGTAAATGGTGGTGCTGGCTCGAGGGCCGAATGGCCTACTCCTGCACCTATTGTCTATTGTGTATTGATGGGTCTATCAGTGATGGGTCTATCGGTGATGGGTCTATCAGTGATGGGTCTATCAGTGATGGGTCTATCGGTGATGGGTCTATCAGTGATGGGTCTATCAGTGATGGGTTTATCAGTGATGGGTCTATCAGTGATGGGTCTATCAGTGATGGGTCTATCAGTGATGGGTCTATCAGTGATGGGTCTATCAGTGATGGGTCTATCAGTGATGGGTCTATCAGTCATGGGTCTATCAGTGATGGGTCTATCAGTGATGGGTCTATCAGTGATGGGTCTATCAGTGATGGGTCTATCGATGATGGGGCGTGATGGGTCTATCAATGATGGGTCTATCGTTGATGGGTCTATCGGCGATGGGTTTACCGGTGATGGGTCTATCAGTGATGGGTCTATCAGTGATGGGTCTATCAGTCATGGGTCTGTGATGGGTCTATCGGTGATGGGTCTATCAGTGATGGGTCTATCAGTGATGGGTCTATCAGTGATGGGTCTATTAGTGATGGGTCTATCAGTGATGGGTCTATCGGTGATGGATCTATCAGTGATGGGTCTATCAGTGATGGGTCTATCTGTGATGGGTCTATCAGTGATGGGTCTATCAGTGATGGGTCTATCAGTGATGGGTCTATCGGTGATGGGTCTATCAGTGATGGGTCTATCAGTGATGGGTCTATCGGTGATGGGTCTATCAGTGATGGGTCTATCGTTGATGGGTCTATCGGTGATGGGTTTACCGGTGATGGGTCTATCAGTGATGGGTCTATCAGTGATGGGTCTATCAGTCATGGGTCTATCAGTGATGGGTCTATCGGTGATGGGTCTATCGGTGATGGGTCTATTGTGTATTGATGGGTCTATCAGTGATGGGTCTATCAGTGATGGGTCTATCAGTCATGGGTCTATCAGTGATGGGTCTATCGGTGATGGGTCTATCAGTGATGGGTCTATCGGTGATGGATCTATCAGTGATGGGTCTATCGGTGATGGGTCTATCAGTGATGGGTCTATCGGTGATGGGTCTATCAGTGATGGGTCTATCAGTGATGGGTCTATCGGTGATGGGTCTATCAGTGATGGGTCTATCGTTGATGGGTCTATCGGTGATGGGTTTACCGGTGATGGGTCTATCAGTGATGGGTCTATCAGTGATGGGTCTATCAGTCATGGGTCTATCAGTGATGGGTCTATCGGTGATGGGTCTATCGGTGATGGGTCTATTGTGTATTGATGGGTCTATCAGTGATGGGTCTATCAGTGATGGGTCTATCAGTCATGGGTCTATCAGTGATGGGTCTATCGGTGATGGGTCTATCAGTGATGGGTCTATCAGTGATGGATCTATCAGTGATGGGTCTATCGGTGATGGGTCTATCAGTGATGGGTCTATCGGTGATGGGTCTATCAGTGATGGGTCTATCGGTGATGGGTCTATCAGTGATGGGTCTATCGGTGATGGGTCTATCAGTGATGGGTCTATCGGTGATGGATCTATCAGTGATGGGTCTATCGGTGATGGGTCTATCAGTGATGGGTCTATCGGTGATGGGTCTATCAGTGATGGGTCTATCGGTGATGGGTCTATCAGTGATGGGTCTATCAGTGATGGGTCTATTGTGTATTGATGGGTCTATCAGTGATGGGTCTATCAGTGATGGGTCTATCAGTGATGGGTCTATCAGTGATGGGTCTATCAGTGATGGGTCTATCAGTGATGGGTCTATCAGTGATGGGTCTATCGGTGATGGGTCTATCAGTGATGGGTCTATCAGTGATGGGTCTATCAGTGATGGGTCTATCAGTGATGGGTCTATCAGTGATGGGTCTATCAGTGATGGGTCTATCAGTGATGGGTCTATCAGTGATGGGTCTATCAGTGATGGGTCTATCAGTGATGGGTCTATCAGTCATGGGTCTATCAGTGATGGGTCTATCGGTGATGGGTCTATCAGTGATGGGTCTATCGGTGATGGATCTATCAGTGATGGGTCTATCGGTGATGGGTCTATCAGTGATGGGTCTATCGGTGATGGGTCTATCAGTGATGGGTCTATCAGTGATGGGTCTATCGGTGATGGGTCTATCAGTGATGGGTCTATCGTTGATGGGTCTATCGGTGATGGGTTTACCGGTGATGGGTCTATCAGTGATGGGTCTATCAGTGATGGGTCTATCAGTCATGGGTCTATCAGTGATGGGTCTATCGGTGATGGGTCTATCGGTGATGGGTCTATTGTGTATTGATGGGTCTATCAGTGATGAGTCTATCAGTGATGGGTCTATCAGTCATGGGTCTATCAGTGATGGGTCTATCGGTGATGGGTCTATCAGTGATGGGTCTATCGGTGATGGATCTATCAGTGATGGGTCTATCGGTGATGGGTCTATCAGTGATGGGTCTATCGGTGATGGGTCTATCAGTGATGGGTCTATCGGTGATGGGTCTATCAGTGATGGGTCTATCGGTGATGGGTCTATCAGTGATGGGTCTATCGGTGATGGATCTATCAGTGATGGGTCTATCGGTGATGGGTCTATCAGTGATGGGTCTATCGGTGATGGGTCTATCAGTGATGGGTCTATCGGTGATGGGTCTATCAGTGATGGGTCTATCAGTGATGGGTCTATTGTGTATTGATGGGTCTATCAGTGATGGGTCTATCAGTGATGGGTCTATCAGTGATGGGTCTATCAGTGATGGGTCTATCAGTGATGGGTCTATCAGTGATGGGTCTATCGGTGATGGGTCTATCGGTGATGGGTCTATCAGTGATGGGTCTATCAGTGATGGGTCTATCAGTGATGGGTCTATCAGTGATAGGTCTATCAGTGATGGGTCTATCAGTGATGGGTCTATCAGTGATGGGTCTATCAGTGATGGGTCTATCAGTGATGGGTCTATCAGTGATGGGTCTATCAGTGATGGGTCTATCAGTGATGGGTCTATCAGTGATGGGTCTATCAGTGATGGGTCTATGGGTGATGGGTCTATGGGTGATGGGTCTATCGGTGATGGGTCTATCAGTGATGGGTCTATGGGTGATGGGTCTATGGGTGATGGGTCTATGGGTGATGGGTCTATCGGTGATGGGTCTATCAGTGATGGGTCTATGGGTGATGGGTCTATGGGTGATGGGTCTATCGGTGTTGGGTCTATGGGTGATGGGTCTATCAGTGATGGGTCTATCGGTGATGGGTCTATCAGTGATGGGTCTATCAGTGATGGGTCTATCGTGGATTGTGTTCGGGTTGTCTCCCAGTCTCCCGCGCTCAGCTCAACCCCACTTGGCGTTTGGTCAAGTTAAATGAATCTGCGGCCCCGCTTCTGGCGGTTAGGGAAGTCGCCAGCAAACGGCTCTGGTGGGTCGCGGGGGGAGGGGGGTGGGGGTGAGTCGATGAGGGGCCTGGAACCGAGTGGGGGGAGGGGGCGGGGGGGGAGTGTGGGGATGGGTAGAGGGCCCGGAGGTGGGATCTGTCCGGGTGGTCGGAAAAGACCAGGGGCACGTCTACGGCCCAGGGAATAAACATCTCCCAGGACCTCAAATGGCAAATGAACCCCGTCACTCTCGTGAAGAAGTCACAGCAGCGGCTGTATTTCCCGAGGTCTCTGCGGAGAGCAAACGTCTCACAGCCGCTGCTGCTGTCCTTCTACCGATGCGCCGTGGAAAGTATCCTCTCCTGTGGCATCCTGGTGTGGTTTGCTAGCTGCACTGTGGCTGAGAGGAGGGCGCTGCAGAGAGTTATCAAAACTGCACAGAGCATCACAAACGCTCAACTGCCCTCCTTGGATGCTATATATAGGGCCCGATGCTTGCGCCCGCGGGGCCACAAACATCAAGCAGGACACATCCCACCCTGCCAACCACCTTTTCACTCTGCTACCTTCTGGGAGGCGATTCGGGTCTCTGAAGGTTCGCACCGGTAGACTAAAACATAGTTTCTACCCATGTGCGATAAAAGAACTTAATTCCAACAGAGAACACTGGGGAAGCAAAATGTAATTCCAAGAAATGCAGCATTCTTTTAAAATTCTTTTAAAATACTTATTTATTATTTTTACTAATAAGTGTACATATGTGTCAATGGTTGTCGTGTCTGTATTTTTTAACCGGAGGAGATGCAATGGAATTTCGTTGCACAATGTTGTGCAATGACAAGAAACGTATTCTATTCTATTCTATTCTTGTCGGCTGGGAAGTCACTGCGGCCTCCGAGGCATCTTACCCCCCCTGGGACTTGAAGCGCGCCCGCTAACCATACAGTGTGGAAACAGGCCCTTCAGCCCAACATGTAAATGCCGACCTAGCTGCCCCATCTACACTCGTCCCATCAGCCCGTGTTTGGTCCAAGTCCCTTTCAAACCCGAGCTGTACGTGTACCTGTACAAATATACTTTAAACGTTGTGATGGTACCTGCCTCAACTACCTCCTCTGGCAGATCGTTCCACATAATCACAGACCCATTGCGTAAAAACGTCACCCCTCAGGTTCCTATTAAATCTCCCCCTCGCCATCAACCTATGTCCTCTGGTCCTCGATTCCCCTTCTGGGCAAGAGACTCTCTGCGTCCACCCAATCTATTCCTCTCGTGATTCTGGTAAGATCTCCCCTCATGCTCCTGCGCTGCGAGGAAAACCTCTCCCTGTAGCTCAGGACCCTCGAGTCCTGGCAACTTTCTGATCAATCCTCCCTGCACCCCTTCCATCTGGACAACACCAGGGTCGTTCATCCGTTCACAAGTGATAGGAGCAGAATTAGTCCATTCAGCCCATCGAGTCTTGGTCCTACTGCAGTTTTACAGGGCCCTAGTGAGACCACACCTGGAGTATTGTGTGCAGTTTTGGTCCCCACATTTGAGGAAAGACATTCTTGCTATTGTTGGTTCACGAAGTTAATTCCCGGGATGGCGGGACTGTCATATGCTGAGAGAATGGAGCGGCTGGGCTTGTACACTCTGGAATTTAGAAGGATGAGAGGGAATCGTATTGAAACATATAAGATTGTTAAGGGTTTGGACACGCTAGAGGCAGGAAACATGTTCCCGATGTTGGGGGAGTCCAGAACCAGGGGCCACAATTTAAGAATAAGGGGTCGGCTATTTAGAACGGAGATCATGAAAAACTTTTTCACACAGAGAGGGTGAATCTGTGGAATTCTCTGCCTCGGAGAGCGGTGGAGGCCGGTTCTCTGGATACTTTCAAGAGAGAGCTAGATAGGGCTCTTAAAGATAGCGGAGTCAGGGGATATGGGGAGATGGCAGGAACGGGGTACTGATTGAATGATGGTGCTGGCTCGAAGGGCGGAATGGCTTACTCCTGCACCTATTGTCTATTGTTATTCGTGGCTGATCTATCTCTCCCTCCTAACCCCCTTCTCCCCAAAACCCCTGACACCCGGACTAATCAAGAATCCATCTACACCTCCCAACCCCCTACCCCTCCCAAACCCCACCCTCCCCTCCCCTCCCACCCCAGCGGTCGCCCACCTTGTCGCAATAAGCGAAGCCTGTAGATCGGCCCGTAGGTCCGTGCTAGCCGCCAGAGGTGGACGTGCAGGGATCTGCGCCTGAGGTCGGCCAGGTTTCCGATGAGCGGCAGCGAGCGGGGCCCGGGGATGGGTCGGCGTCCTCGCTGCTCCGGGGATGGGCGTCTCCAGCAGAGCACCAGGGCCAGCAGCAGAGCGGCGAACGCCAGGAACACGAACGGCAGCATCGTCCCAGCTCTAGGCGATCTGCTCTGCGGTTGCGGCCGCCGACGGGACCGGACGGGACGGAACGCGCTGTACTTTCGTCTGGCAGAGACTGTCTAGTTCCCCGCTCAAGGGCGATGTGTCGCGACCACGCAGCCCTTGAGGTGGGATCCCTACCCAGCTCCAACCCCTCCTCCCGCCCCGTCTCCCCAACCAGGCGCGCGGTCCTACCCGTCCCCCTCCCTATCCCACCCCCTCCCTCCCTCCCCCACCCCCTCCCCCCACCCACTCCCTCCCCTCCCCCCATCCCACCCCCCCTCCTTCACATCCATCCCACCCCCCCTCCATCACATCCCTCCGCCCCAATCCCACCCCTCCTCCTCCCCCCACCCACCCCCCTCCCCTCCCATCACACCCCCCTCCTCCCACCCACTCCACTGCCCTCTGTGGCAGCGAATTCCACAAATTCA
>JAXLNO010004250.1:388318-390818 GCA_038087875.1 Malacoraja senta
TGCTGCCTGACCCGCTGAGTTACTCCAGCACTCTGTGAAACATCACCTACCCATGTTCTCCACAGATGCTGCCTGACCTGCTGGGAGAACTGGGAAAGGGAAGGGGATGGAGAGGGAAAGCAAGGGCTACCTTAAGTTAGAGAAGTCAATGTTCATACCGCTGGGGTGTAAACTACCCAAGCGAATTATGAGGTGCTGCTCCTCCAATTTGCACTGGGCCTCACTCTGACAATGGAGGAGGCCCAGGACAGAAAGGTCAGATTGGGAATGGGAGGGGGAGTTGAAGTGCTGAGCCACCGGGAGATCAGGTAGGTTGAGACGGACTGAGCGGAGGTGTTCATCGAAACGATTGCCGAGCCTGCGCTTGGTCTGGCCGATGTAGAGAAGTTGACACCTGGAACAGCGGATGCAGTAGATGAGGTTGGAGGAGGTGCAGATGAACCTCTGCCTGACCTGGAAAGAATGTTTGGGTCCTTGGATGGAGTCGAGGGGGGAGGTAAAGGGACAGGTGTTGCATCTCCTGCGGTTGCAGGGAAAGTACCTGGGGAGGGGGGTGGTTTGGGTGAGAAGGGACGAGTTGACCAGGGAGTTACGGAGGGAATGGTGCAAGCAGATGAGATCATTTCAGGTAGACATCATGTTCGGGACAAACATTGTGGGCTGAAGGGCCTGTTCCTGTTCTGTACTATGTACAGAAAATGGAGTCTCTGCAACACACCTTGAAGTTGCTCTAAATCTTTCCTATTTTATACTCTACTGTTATACTCTACTATTATATATTATACAGAAGTCTAATATTCTATCAACATCCATGTACCTGTTGATTCTCTCTTGTATCTTGCAGCAGTACATCAACCCTTTGTACTTTGTGGATCAGGACCAATAATATAATTTGTACATACTCGAACATTTTAGTCTCACTCAAAAATATTCTTTCATTCTATTTTCCCCAAAGCGGATACCCTTTGCGTATTCCCAATACACTCAACCTGCCTACGTCTTTTTTGAGGGCAATTAAGGGCCTGTCCCACTTGGCGATATTTTCGGCGACTGATGGGGCTCTTAAAGATAGCGGAGTCAGGGGATATGGGGAGAAGGCAGGAACGGGGTACTGATTGTGCATGATCAGCCAGGATCACAGTAAATGGTGGTGCTGGCTCGAGGGCCGAATGGCCTACTCCTGCAGCTATTGTCTATTGCCGGCGTCATATCAGGGTCGCCAAAAGATTTTGAACATTTCAAAATCCAGCGGCACAAAATGTTGCGACACTTAAAAAAACAAGTCACTTGAAAAAACACGTGAATACGTCATCACGCCGCAGTATTTTTCGGTGACCTGATACGTCAGTCAATGATGCCGACAGTCGCCGAAAAAATCACCAAGTGGGACAGGCCCTTTACTGTCCTCGCAATACCTCTGCATTGTCACTGAAGGTGCCAACATTACACCCAGTCCCTTTACCCCCTGTCACTGATATTATTTGCCACAACCAGAGATCATTGCTGAACTACCATCTATCTCCACGGACAATGCTTGGTCGGACTCTGGCAGCTATATACCCTGCACTAAACCTTATTTCCTTATCATGTATCTGTACACTGTAAACGGCTCGATTGTAATCATGTTTTATCTTACTGCTGTGTGGATAGCACAACAGAATCTTGTCCACGTACCTCGGTACACGTGACAGTCTCCGTGGATTGTCAACTTGTCCGTGGTGGAGAAGCTTGTGTGGAACCTGAGATCCTAAGAGAGATGCCATCTAGAGCGATGCTCCTGGTAGGGCCACCCATGGCAGTAAGGTCGAGGGGAGAGGACCCGGACAGAGACCATTCCAACGAAGACCTCAATGGTGGAACAGGCGGAGGACGATGGCTGACCTTAGTGGAGCGTCACATCGGCTGGGAAGGAGGATGAAGGCTTCAGCAGAAAAGGGTCTCCAGTCATCTTGGACTCCACGCCACTGGATCCTGACCCAGATCTGTCAAGGACCATGGGGTGGCTGTCTGTGCACCAGTCTCCCCACGTTAAACAAAGTCATGCACAGGCGTCCTCCATATAGCGAATAGCACCCTGGTGACACCCATGGTCAGCCACGAACCGCAGGAGGCCTAAGAAAACTAAACTGAACTGAGAATATTGTGGTCTCATCGCTGATCCCATTAGCACTCTGTTACTTACTGACTGTCAGTTCAAAAGTGGCACAGTTTTCCCAACTCTTTATTTTTCATAAGCCAACCCTGCTCGGTGAAAATACATCCCCTCAACTCCGGAGTCTCAGCTTGTGAAATAACCTTGATATCACATTCTACAGTCCCAGCTCCAAGTATATTACATCTACCTGCTCCCCTTTATCTACCCTGTAACATCCTCAAACAAGTCTAGCTAGTCTCTACAATGGGGTGAGAGATTGCAACCACCCTGTTTCAACTAATGTAATCAACCCGACGTGCACAAACAATTAGATCAAGTAGTACAAGTCGACCTGCAACTTTAGGC
>JAXLNO010004250.1:395818-452604 GCA_038087875.1 Malacoraja senta
ATGACAATAAACCCTCTTGAATCTTGAATTGTATCCCCATATCACTTGACTCCACTAGCCCCTAGAGCTCTATCTAACTCTCTTTTAAATCCATCCAGTGACTTGGCCTCCACTGCCCTCTGTGGCAGGGAATTCCATAAATTCACAACTCTCTGGGTGAAAAAGTGTTTTCTCACCTCAGTCTTAAATGGCCTCCCCTTTATTCTAAGACTGTGGCCCCGGGTTCTGGACTCACCCCACATTGGGAACATTTTTCCTGCATCTAGCTTGTCCAGTCCTTTTATAATTTTATACGTTTCTATAAGATGCCCTCTCATCCTTCTAAACTCCAGTGAATACAAGCCCACCCTTTCCATTCTCTCCTCATATGACAGTCCCGCCATCCTGGGGATTAACCTGGTGAACCTACGCTGCACTGCCTCAATAGCAAGAATGTCCTTCCTCAAATTAGGGGACCAAAACTGTACACAATTCTCCAGGTGTGGTCTCACTGCACAACTGCAGAAGGACCTCTTTACTCCTATACTGATGCGTGTTTGTAGATTAATTGCCCCTAGTGTGTAGGGAGTGGAAGAGAAAGTGGGATAACATGAAACTAGTTTGGACGGGTGAACGATGGTCGGTGCGGACTCAGTGGGCCGAAGGGCCTGTTTCCATTCCTGTTTTTAATGACATTTGGACAGGTGCATGGATAGGAAAGGTTTAGAGATATATGGGCCAATTGTGGGCAGGTGGGTCTAGTGTAGATGGGAATTGTGGTCTGCATGAGCAAGTTATGTCGAAGGGCCTGTTTCCATGCTGCCTGACTAACTCTCTAGCTATGACTATGATTATGACGAATTAATGACTCAATTAATGACTACTTCTCCGTGGATTGTCACCTTGTCGAGGTGGAGAAGCTTGTGTGGTCCTGGGATCCTGAGAGCGATGCCCTCTGGAGCTCGAGGGGGAGGTCTCTGACAAAGAGCAATCCAGCCAAGACCTCAACGGTGGAACAGGCGGAGGACGATGGCTGACCTTAGTGGAGCATCACAACGGCTGGGAAGGCGGATGAAGGCTGCAGCAGAAAAGGGTCTCCGGTCGTCTTGGACTCCATGCCACTGGATCCTGAACCAGATCTGTCAAAGACCGTGGGGTGGCTGTCTGTGACCCAGTCTCCCCACGCTAAACAAAGTCAGGCAGAGGCGTCCTCCAAGTAGGGAACAGCACCCTGGAGACACCCATGTTAAAGAAAGAACTGCAGATGCTGGAGAAACTCAGCGGGTGAGGCAGCATCCAATGGAAAGAAGGAATAAGCGACGTTTCGGGTCAAGACCCTTCTTCAGACTGATGAAGGGTCTCGACCCAAAACGTCGCCTATTCCCTCGCTCCATAGATGCTGCCTCACCCGCTGAGTTTCTCCAGCATTTTTGTCTATCCTGTAGATAGCCGTGGTCAGTCACGACTGAAGGGGGCCTAAGAATTAATGATTAATAACGAGTCTATCTATAATTCTCCCCAAGACCCTGTCACGCTCTCCCTGACTCTATGGGAGTGAAGAAAGCGAATGGCCTGTTGGCCTTTATAACAAGAGGAGTTGAGTCTAGGAGCAAAGAGGTCCTTCTGCAGTTGCACAGGGCCCTAGTGAGACCACACCTGGAGTATTGTGTGCAGTTTTGGTCTCCTAATTTGAGGAAGGACATTCTTGCAATTGAGGGAGTGCAGCGTAGGTTAATTCCCGGGATGGCAGGACTGTCATATGCTGAAAGAATGGAACGGCTGGGCTAGTACACTCTGGAGTTTAGAAGGATGAGAGGGTATCTCATTGAAACATTAGATTATTAAGGGTTTGGACACGCTAGAGGCAGGAAACATGTTCCCGATGTTGGGGGAGTCCAGAACCAGGGGCCACAGTTTAAGAATAAGGGGTAGGCCATTTAGAACGTAGATGAGGAAATACTTTTTCTCACAGAGAGTGGTGAGTCTGTGGAATTCTCTGCCTCAGAGGGTGGTGGAGGTCGGTTCTCTGGATGCTTTCAAGAGAGAGCAAGATAGGGCTCTTAAAGATAGCGGAGTCAGGGGATATGGGGAGAAGGCAGGAACGGGGTACTGATTGGGGATGATCAGCCATGATCACATTGAATGGCGGTGCTGCTCAAAGGGCCGAATGGCCTACTCCTGCACCTATTGTCCATTGTCTATCCGTGGTTGTCTCAAGGACTCTACGAACCTATCTATGACTGTACGAGTGTGTGCCTGGCCTGCCTGCCCCTGTGCTCACCTGCAGGACCCGCTTGGGAAGCCCGGTCTTTTTGGACAGCTCCTCCCAGTCCTTGCCATCGGGGTTGTGCTTGACAGCGAAGTATGACTCCATCGTCCGCAGCTGGTGGTGCTTGAAGCAGGTACGGATGCGCTTGGCCTTCCGCTGCCCAGAGTAGCGAGGATCTCCGCCCGCTTGGTCCCCCTCGCTGTAGACTGTAACCACAGAGGAGACACGTGACACTTGGCAAAAACTAAACGGTGGTGGCCACTGCCCTGTCTATCGCGGGTACTGACCTCCCCACCATCACAGGGATCTACAGCTATCCAGAGATGCTGCCTATCCCGCTGAGTTACTCCAGCATTTTGTGTCAGTCTCTGAAAGTAGGCATGCAGGTACAGCAGCAGTGAAGGAAAGCCAATGGTATGTTGGCGTTCATAACAAGAGGAGTTGAGTATAGGAGCAAAGAGGTCCTTCTGCAGTTGTACAGGGCCCTCGTGAGACCGCACCTGGAGTATTGTGTGCAGTTTTGATCTCCAAATTTGAGGAAGGACATTCTTGCTATTGAGGGAGTGCAGCGTAGGTTCACCAGGTTAATTCCCGGGATGGCGGGACTGTCATATGTTGATAGAATGGAGCGGCTGGGCATGTATACTCTGGAATTTAAAAGGATGAGAGGGAATCTTATTGAAACATATAAGATTATTAAGGGATTGGACACGCTGGAGACAGGAAACATGTTCCCGATGTTGGGGGTGTCCAGAACCAGGGGCCACCGTTTAAGAATATGGAGTAGACCATTTAGAGCGGAGATGAGGAAAAACATTTTCACCCAGAGAGTTGTGAGTCTGTGGAATTCTCTGCCTCAAAGGGGCCAATTCTCTGGATGCTTTCACGAGAGAGTTAGATAGAGCTCTTAAAGATAGCGGAGTCAGGGGATAATGGGGAGACAGTCCCGTCATCCCGGGGAATTAACCTTGTAAACCTACGCTGCACTCCGTCAATAGCAAGAATGTCCTTCCTCAAATTAGGGGACCAAAACTGTACACAATACTCCAGGTGTGGTCTCACAAGGGCCCTGTGCAACTGCAGAAGGACCTTTTTGCTCCTATACTCAACTCTCTTGTTATGAAGGCCAACATGCCATTCGCTTTCTTCACTGCCTGCTGTACCTGCATGCTTACTTTAGAGGGATATGGGCCAAACGTGGGTAGGTGGGAGGTACAGGAAGGAACTGCAGATGCTGGTTTGTACTGAAGATAGACACAAAATGCTGGAGTAACTCAACGGTGCAGGCAGCAACTCTGGAGGAAGGAATAAATGGTATTTCGGGTTGGAAGCCTTCTTCAGACAACGATAGAGAAAGCGAGAAGGAAGCATGTGTAGGAAGGAAATGCAGATGCTGGTTTAAATCGGAGATAGATATAAAATGCTGGTGTAACTCAGCGGGACATGCAGCATCTCTGGAGAGAAGGAATGGGTGACATTTCAGTCTGAGGAAGGGTCTTGACCCGAAATGTCACCCATTCGTTCTCCCCAGAGATGCTGCCTGTCTATAGACAATAGGTGCAGGAGTAGGCCATTCGGCCTTAGAGCCAGCACCGCCATTCACTGTGTTCATGGCTGATCATCCACAATCAGTACCCCGTTCCTGCCTTCTCCCCATATCCCCTGACTCCGCTATCTTTAAGAGCTCTATCTAACTCTCTCTTGAAAGCATCCGGAGAACCAGCCACCACCGCCCTCTGAGGCAGAGAATTCCTCAGTGTCTCAGTGTCTCAGTAACTCACTGTCCCGCTGAGTTACTGCAGCATTTGGTGTCTATCTTGGCCGGAGGGAAACCGATGAGCTCGGGCAGGGTGGAGAGCACAATGGTTCATTGTTAGCTGTGTGTAGTGTAGGTGGGGGCATCTTGGGCTGGCATGGATGGGTTGGGTTGAAGGGCCGGTTTGGGTGCTGTGTGACTCTATGAACAATGGGATGAGGCTGCAGACCCCAGAAGCCGTGTGTCTCGGCCAGGGATGGGATTTAAGGTCAGCTCCGAGGGACCGGCCCCCGGTAATCGCTGGTGAACAGGTGGCAGATTGACGCACCTGGGTAGAGGTCGTCCCCCTCGGTCTGGAGATCTCCGGAGCTCCGCTTGCGTCCAGCACCCGTCCCCGGCCACTCGCCATCCCCAGGGGTGACCTCCACCCCCTCCATGCCCCTGAGCGCCAGCTCTGCCAGGCTGTCCATCAGCCGCATGTCGTCCCCCTCGCGGCCGGGCGGCTGGAAGTGCTCCTGGCAGTAGACCAGGCCGTGGCTGGTGCCGAAGAGGTCCCCCGTGACCAGCGCCCGCCCGCACGCTGCGCAGGTGAAGCAGCTGAGGTGGTAGACCTCGTCCTTGGCCCGCATCACCATCTCCGACGCCAGGATGCCCAGCTGGCAGCGAGAGCACTGCTTCACGCAGAACGTCCTGCAGAGGGAAGCAAAGGAGGTTAAGCAGGGTCACACAGGGGTCACATGGGGTCACACAGGGGAGACACAAGGGTCACACAGGGGTCACACAGGGGTCACATGGGGAGACACACATGGGGTCACACACACACACAGGGGGGTCACAATATGGGGAGGGGGTGTTAGGCTGCCAGCGCAGTCTATCACTTGCAGGTCTCTCACCTGCCAGTCTCTCACCTGTAGGTCTCGCACCTGTCAGTCTTTCACCTGTCGGTCTTTCACCTGCCGGTCTCTCACCTGTACGTCTCTAACCTGTAGGTCTCTCCACCTGTAGGTCTCTCACCTGTAGGTCTCTAACCTGATGGTCTCTCACCTGTACGTCTCCCACCTGTAGGTCTCTCACCTCTCGGTCTCTCACCTGTAGGTCTTTCACCTGTAGGTCTATCACCTGTAGGTCTCCCACCTGTCGGTCCCTCACTTGTAGGTCTCTCACTTGTCGGTCCCTTACCTGTCAGTCTCGCACCTGTCGGTCTCCCACCTCTAGGTCTCTCACCTGTCGGTCTCTCATCTGTCGGTCTCTCACCTGTAGATCTCTCATGTAGGTCTCTCACCTGTCGGTCTCTCACCTGTCAGTGTCTCACCTGTCGGTGTCTCACCTGTCGGTCTCTCACCTGGAGGTCTCTCACCTGTCGGTCTCTCACCTGTCGGTCTCTCACCTGTCGGTCTCTCACCTGTCGGTGTCTTACCTGTCGGTCTCTCACCTGTCGGTGTCTCACCTGTCGGTCTCTCACCTGTAGGTCTCTCATCTGTCGGTCTCTCACCTGTAGATCTCTCATGTAGGTCTCTCACCTGTCGGTCTCTCACCTATCGGTGTCTCACCTGCCGGTCTCTCACCTGTCGGTGTCTCACCCTGTCGGTCTCTCAACTGCAGGTCTCCCACCTGTCAGCCTCTCACCTGCAGGTTTCTCACCTAGCGCGGTCTCTCACCTGTAGTAATCTTCCTTGCAGTAGATGTCTCGATCCTTGGAGAAGCAGGTGAGCTCGGAGCCCAGGATGAGGTGACACACACAGCACTTGAGGCAGCGTCCATGCCAGGGCTTGTCCACCGCGAACACCACATAGCGGTCGTAGATGGGCTCCCCGCAGCCAGCACACACCGCAGCCTCCATCACCAGCTCCTGCGGAACCGCCTACACAAACCAAGAGAGCCACGGTGGGACAATACATAGAAACACACAAAAACAGAGAGAACTGGTGCAGGAGGCCAATCGGCCCTTCCAGCCAGCACCGCCATTCACTGTGATCATGGCTGATCATCCACAATCAGTACCCTGTTCCTGCCTTATCCCCATATTCCCTTGATTCCGTTAGCCCCCAAAGCTGCATCTAACCTGCATTAGTACAGGGCCCTAGTGAGTATAGGGGCAAAGAGGTCCTTCTGCAGTTGTACAGGGCCCTGGTGAGACCACACCAGGAGTATTGTCTCCAAATTTGAGGAAGAACATTCTTGCTATTGAGGGAGTGCAGCATAGGTTCACCAGGTTAATTCCTGGGATGGCAGGACTGTCATATGTTGATAGAATGGAGCGGCTGGGCTTGTATGCTCTGGAATTTAGAAGGATGAGAGGAGATCTTATTGAAACATATAAGATTGTTAAGGGTTTGGACACGCTAGAGGCAGGAAACACGTTCCTGATGTTGGGGGAGTCCAGAACCAGGGGCCACACAGTTTAAGAATAAGGGGTAGGCCATTTAGAACGGAGATGTGGAAAAACCTTTTCACCCAGAGAGTGGTGAGTCTGTGGAATTCAGAGGGCGGTGGAGGCCGGTTCTCTGGATGCTTTCAAGAAAGAGCTAGATAGAACTCTTTAAGATAGTGGAGTCAGGGGATATGGGGAGAAGGCAGGAACGGGGTACTGATTGGGGATGATCAGCCATGATCACATTGAATGGCGGTGCTGGCTAGAAGGGCCGAATGGCCTACTTCTGCACCTATTGTCTATTCACTGGAATTTAGAAGAATGAGGGGGGATCTTATAGAAACCTATAAAATTATAAAAGGACTGGACAAGCAAGATGCAAGATAAATGTTCCCGATGTTGGGAGAGTCCAGAACCAGGGGCCACAGTGTAAGAATAAAGGGGAGGCCATTTAAAACTGATATGAGAACAAACTTTTTCACCCAGAGTGTTGTGAATCTGTGGAATTCTCTGCCACAGAGGGCGGTGGAGGCCAAATCACTGGATGAATTTAAAAGATAGAGCTCTAGGGGTAAGCGGGGTCAGGGGATATGGGGAGAAGGCAGGATCAGGGTACTGATTGGGGATGATCAGCCATGATCACAGTGAATGGCGGTGCAGGTTTGAAGGACCGAATGGCCTTCTCCTGCACCTAGAAAAATAGAAACATAGAAAATAGGTGCAGGAGGAGGCCATTCGGCCCTTCGAGCCAGCACCGCCAATCATTGTGATCATGGCTGATCGTCCCCAATCAATAACCCGTGCCTGCCTTCTCCCCATATCCCTTGATTCCACTAACACTCTCTTAAATCCATCCAGTGACTTGGCCTCCACTGCCCTCTGTGGCAGGGAATTCCACAAAATCACAACAAAACTCTCCTATTGTCTAACTTTGTATAACTCAACTCAGCTCAACCTGAAATCCCCTCCCACCCCACTGGTCACCCTACCTGCTCGAGGTCCACGTTGAGGCTGGGTGTCTGCGGTGCCATCTCTTCCTCCAGTACGTTCTCCGGCATCTCTCCCTCTGGGAAGCCATGGGCCAACATGGCGGAGTATTGGAAGCTGCAGTCTCCGTCCATCAGCAGGAAGCTGTGGCAGCGATGTTAGCCGGCCTCATGTGCCCACGGCTGGGGCAACTCACACCTTCATTGCAACAAACAAGGCGGAGACGCTGAGCTGTGGAAGAGCCACCCACACTTATAAATCAGCGGGCCATTCAGCCCATCCGTACTGGTCCCCTGTGGAACAATCCTGGCCCATTCCCCCTCTCCTTAAGAATAAGGGGTAGGCCATTTAGAAGGGCTTGTATACAATAGATAATAGACAATAGGTGCAGGAGTAGGCCATTCGGCCCTATGAGCCAGTGTGATCATGGCTGATCATCCCCAATCAGTACCCCGTTCCTGCCTTCTCCCCATATCCCCTGACTCCTCTATTTTTAAGAGCCCTATCTAGTTCTCTCTTGAAAGCATCCAGAGAACCGGCCTCCACCGCCCTCTGAGGCAGAGAATTCCACAGACTCACCACTCTCTGTGTGAAAAAGTGTTTCCTCGTCTCCGTTCTAAATGACTTACTCCTTATTCTTAAACTGTGGCCCCTGGTTCTGGACTCCCCCAACATCGGGAACATGTTTCCTGCCTCTAGTGTGTCCAAGCCCATAACATTCTTATATGTTTCAATGAGATGCCCTCTCATCCTTCTATAGTGTACAAGCCCAGCTGCTCCATTCTCTCAGCATATGACAGTCCCGCCATCCCGGGAATTAACCTTGTAAACCTACGCTGCACTCACTCAATAGCAAGAATGTCCTTCCTCAAATTAGGGGACCAAAATTGCACACAATACTCCAGGTGTGGTCTCACTAGGGCTCTGTACAACTGCAGAAGGACCTCTTTGCTCCTATATTCGATTCCTCTGGTTCTAAAGGCCAACATGCCATTTGCTTTCTTCACTGCCTGCTGTACCTGTATACTCTGCAGTTTAGAAGGATGAGAGGATATCTTATTGAAACATATAAGATTATTAAGGGATCGGACACACTAGAGGCAGGCAACATGCTCCCGATGTTGGGGGAGTCCAGAACCAGGGGCCACAGTTTAAGAATAAGGGGTAAGCCATTTAGAACGGAGATGAGGAAATACTTTTTCACCCAGAGAGTTGTGAATCTGTGGAATTATCTGCCTCAGAGGGTGGCGGAGGCAGGTTCTCAGGATGCTTTCAAGAGGGAGCTAGATAGGGCTCTTAAAGATAGCGGAGTCAGGGGATATGGGCAGGAACGGGGTACTGATTGTGGATGATCAGCCATGATCACATTGAATGGCGGTGCTGGCTGGAAGGGCTGAATGGCCTACTCCTGCACCTATTGTCTATTGTGTATTGTCTATATCCTGTATCTGTACACTGTGGGCAGCTGGATTGCAATCATGTATTGTCTTTCCGCGGATCGGTTAGCACGCAACAAAAGCTTTTCGCTGTACCTCGTTACACGTGACAATAAACTGAACTGAAACTTAACTTTGTGGGATGGAGCAGCTGGGATACACTGTGTTTATTTTAAATCAATTATTTGCAAGAATAACATGTTCAATACAAATCAATAGCAACAAACTCACCAGCATAAAACAAAGTAAATGAAACATTCTAAATATCAAATATACTGAGTATTAAACAGCTATGTTACACTGGGGGGTATTCCAACCCCCCGGTGCCCAGCGGTCCCGCAAATCCCCCAGGATCCCTCGGGCAGCGCCCTCTCCCGCCTGGCGCCGTGACTTGCGGATGGCCAGCTTGGCCAGGCCCAGGAGCAAACCCAACCAGGACAGCTTCAGCTCTCCCCCCTCTCCCCTACGCACAGACGTGTCCAGAGATGAGGGTGATGGGTGTGAAGTGGAGCCAGAAGGCAAGGAGCAGCCCCTTTAGACGTTGGAACATGGAGCTGCAGCCTCACGCACTCCATGTACACGTGGAACACAGACTCGTCCAGCCCGCAAACCGGGCAGGCAGCTATCGAGACTGTGAACCGCCAGAGAAACAGGTTGCAGGGGACTCTGTGAGTGTGTGGAATTCTCTGCCTCAGAGGGCGGTTCTCTGGATGCTTTCAAGAGAGAGCTAGATAGAGCTCTTAAAGATAGCGGAGTCAGGGGATATGGGGAGAAGGCAGGAACGGGGTACTGATTGGGGATGGTCAGCCATGATCACCCGATTAGGAAATGGGGAGATGCAGCGAGACCTGGGTGTCATGGTACACCAGTCATTGAAAGTAAGCATGCAGGTGCAGCAGGCAATGAAGAAAGCGAATGGTATGTTAGCTTTCATAGCAAAAGGATTTGAGTATAGGAGCAGGGAGGTTCTACTGCAGTTGTACAGCGTCTTGGTGAGACCACACCTGGAGTATTGCGTATAGTTTTGGTCTCCAAATCTGAGGAAGGACATTATAGCCATAGAGGGAGTGCAGAGAAGGTTCACCAGACTGATTCCTGGGATGTCAGGACTTTCATATGAAGAAAGACTGGATAGACTTGGATTATACTCGCTAGAATTTAGGAGATTGAGAGGGGATCTTATAGAAACGTACAAAATTCTTATGGGGTTGGACAGGCTAGATGCAGGAAGATTGTTCCCGATGTTGGGGAAGTCCAGGACAAGGGGTCACAGCTTAAGGATAAGGGGGAAATCCTTTAAGACCGAGATGAGGAAAAACTTTTTCACACTAAGAGTGGTGAATCTGTGGAACTCTCTGCCACAGAGGGTAGTTGAGGCCAGTTCATTGGCTATATTTAAGAGGGAGTTAGATGTGGCCCTTGTGGCTAAAGGGATCAGGGGGTATGGAGAGAAGGCAGGTACGGGATACTGAGTTGGATGATCAGCTATGATCATATTGAATGGCGGTGCAGGCTCGAAGGGCCGAATGGCCTACTCCTGCACCTATTTTCTATGTATCTATGTATCTATGTATCACAGTGAATGGCGGTGCTGGCTCGAAGGGACGAATGGCCTACTCCTGTACCTATTGTCTATTGTCTAGTGACTCCTCAGTACAGTACCCTCCACCCCAGGTCCTCGATGTAGAGGGGGAGGAGAAACCCTGCGTAGTTGGACCCCCACTGGGAGCCTCTCTGGGAACGCTGCAGTTAAAAAAATATATATATTATATAATTGCTTTTATTCAGAAAATAAAATTAAACATACAGAGTATTAACACAAACAAAGACTGCCTACATACAAACGATCAACAAATTAATATAACACCAACTTTATCAACAAGACACTCCACCTCCCGCGGCGACCAGCGTTCACGGACGGCCTCCAGAGTCCCCGTGGACACCGCGTGTGTGTTCCCTCTCCAGGGACACGCGGGCACGGACGTAGACCCGGAAAAGAGGCAGGCAGCCGACCCCGGTGTGGCCATCGACTACCCGCTGCCTGGACCCACGAATGGCCATCTTGGCCAGGCCCAGGAGCAGACGGACAGGGAGATCCGCCCCTCCCTCCCTCCCCCCCCCCCCCCCTCTGTACCGGGTGCCCAAATATCAGGAGTGTGGGGCTAACATGTAGCCAACACTTGAGGAGCAGCCCCTTCACAGAGTCGTAGTAGGCCATTCAATGTGATCATGGCTGATCATCCACAATCAGTACCCCGTTCCAGCCATCTCCCCATGTCGCCAGACTCCGCTACCTTTAAGAGCCCTATCTAACTCTCTCTTGAAAGCATCCAGAGAACCGGCCTCCACCGCCCTCTGATGCAGAGAATTCCACAGATTCACAACTCTCTGGGTGAAAAAGTGTTTCCACATCTCCGTTCTAAATGGCCGACCAATTACTCTTAAACTGTGGCCCCTGGTTCCGGACTCCCCCAACATCGGGAGCATGTTTCCTGCCTCCAGCGTGTCCAAACCATTAATAATCTTATTATTGTTTCAATACGATACCCTCTCATCCTTGTAAACTCCAGAGTAAACAAGCCCAGCCGCTCCATTCTCTCAGCATATGATAGTCCTGCCATCCCGGGAATTAACCTGGTGAACCTACGCTGCACTCCCTCAATAGCAAGAATGTCCTTCCTCAGATTTGGAGACCAAAACTGCACACAATACTCCAGGTGTGGTCTCACTGGGGCCCTGCACAACTGCAGAAGGACCTCTTTGCTCCGATACTCAACTCTTCTTGTTTTGAAGGCCGGCAGGCCAAAACTGCACACAATACTCCAGGTGTGGTCTCACTAGGGCCCTGTACAAACTGCAGGAGAGTCTCGCCGGGAATTAACCTCTTTGAATAATGCCGCAGATCCATAAACGAAACGGAGGGATTCGATAGGGAAAGAGGAAAGTGGGCACGATCCAGGAACAGAGGCATCAACATTGGAAAAGGGCTGGAAAATGTCGGATATCGGCGGGTTTCAGCAGAGATCACAGCACCCCAAGCAGTGGATGGTAATGAGAGCCTGGATAATGAAACCGGAGCCAGCAAGAGACAAAAGCCATCTGTCTGAGAGATTAATTCAACAAGTCCTCCCGCAACCTCGCTCTGATACCCACTAATTAACATCCCAGCTACATTTGGTGTTCGCTCCCCACACACCCACCCAGGTAACAACGGCACGGACGTTCAGGTGAGCGCCGCAGCAACGGGGGGAGGGGGAAACGTTACAGGTAAACTGTTCACTTACCTGCCGCTGTCGAGGGGGGCTGCCCTGGTCGCTCGGTGATTACGGTGGTGGCACGGAGATGCGGAGATCCCGATCCCAGCTCCTGATCGGCACGGCCTGGCCAGGTAGCTGGGTTACCTGCGCACACCTGCTTACATTGACAAGGCCCAGCCCGCCCATTGGCTGGTGTACGTCCCCTGAGGGGCCCGGTGGTGGATGACACATTAACAGATAATTGTCCCTCGTGGGACATGTTGGGCCGTCGCTGGGACCCGTTCACTAGGGGGAGGGGGTGAAGGAGACCCGTCAACTGTGAGTAACGAGACCCTCCGCTCTCCACACCTCAACCAGAACATAGAAACATAGAAACATAGAAAATAGGTGCAGGAGTAGGCCATTCGGCCCTTCGAGCCAATATGATCATGGCTGATCATCCAACTCAGTATCCTGTACCTGCCTTCTCTCCATACCCCCTGATCCCTTTAGCCACAAGGCACATCCAACACCCTCTTAAATATAGCCAATGAACTGGCCTCAACTACCTTCTGTGGCAGAGAATTCCACAGATTCACCGCTCTCTGTGTGAAAAAAAAAAATTCTCATCTCAGTACTAAAAGACTTCCCCCTTATCCTTAAACTGTGACCCCTTGTTCTGGACTTCCCCAACATCGGGAATAATCTTCCTGCATCTAGCCTGTCCAACCCCTTAAGAATTTTGTAATTTTCTATGAGATCCCCCCCTGAATCTTCTAAATTCCAGCGAGTACAAGCCGAGTCTATCCAGTCTTTCTTCATATGAAAGTCCTGCCATCCCAGGAATCAGTCTGGTGAACCTTCTCTGTACTCACTCTATGGCACGAATGTCTTTCCTCAGATTAGGAGCATGAAGATCACTCATCTGAAGAGGGGTCTCGACCCGAAACCTCACCTATTCCTTCGCTCCATAGATGGGTTGCCTCGCCCGCCGAGTTTCTCCAGTATTTTTGTCTAGCTCACTCATATCACAGACAGAGTGGATGTGGAGAGGATGTTTCCACTAGTGGGAGAGTCTAGGACCAGAGGACAAGGCCTCAGAATTAAAGGACGGTCCTTTAAGAAGGAGATGAGGAAGAATTTCTTTAGTCAATTTGAGGAAGGACATCCTTGTGATTGAGGCAATGCAGCGTAGGTTCACGAGATTGATCCCTGGGATGGCGGGACTGTCATATGAGGAAAGATTGAAAAGACTAGGCTTGTATTCACTGGAGTTTAGAAGGATGAGGGGGGAATCTTATAGAAACATATAAAATTATAAAAGGACTGGACAAGCTAGATGCAGGAAAAATGTTCCCAATGTTGGGCCAGTCCAGAACCAGGGGCCACAGTCTTAGAATAAAGGGGAGGCCGTTTAAGACTGAGGTGAGAAAAACGTTTTCACCCAGAGAGTTGTGAATTTGTGGAATTCCCTGCCACAGAGGGCAGTGGAGGCTAAATCACTGGATGGGGTTAAGAGAGAGTTAGATAGAGCTCTAGGGGCTAGTGGAATCAAGGGATATGGGGAGAAGGCAGGCACGGGTTATTGATTGGGAACGATCAGCCATGATCGCAATGAATGGCAGTGCTGGCTCAAAGGGCCGAATGGCCTCGTCCTGCACCTATTTTCTATGTTTCTATGTTTAGTCAGAGGGTGGTGAATCTGTGGAATTCTTTGCCACGGAAGGCTGTGGAGGCCAAGTCAATGGATATTTTTAAGGCAGAGATGGATAGATTATTGATTAGTATGGGTGTCAGGGGTTAAGGGGATAAGGCAGGAGAATGGGGTTGAGAGGGAAAGATAGATCAGCCATGATTGAATGGCGGAGTAGACTTGATCGACCCTATGTTCCAATTCTGCACCTATCGCTTATAAGTATGATATTAGTGAGGCCAGAGACTAGGTGATCATACCATAATTTGTTTCCGTTTAGTTTAGAGTTACAGCACGGAAACAGGCCCTTCGGCCCACCGTGTCCGTGCCGACCAGCGATCCCCGCACACTAACACTATCCGACACCCACCAGGGACAATTTTTACATTTACACCAAGCCAATTAACCTACAAACCTGCACGTCTTTGGAGTGTGGGAGGAAACCGAAGATCTCGGGGGAAACCCACGCAGGTCACAGGGAGAACGTGCAAACTCCGTACAGACAGCACCCGTGGTCAGGATCGAACCATGGTCTCCGGCGCTGCATTGGCTGTAAGGCAGCAACTCTACCGCTGAGCCACCGTGACCCGCTTCAGGGTGTTGGCACATGCCTCACGCTTTCCTGTGGCCATGTCAGTGTCATTTACAAGGGGTAAACACTGGGGGTGGGGGTCTGGAGAGGGTGGGGGTCGAATATCCTGAGTCATAGATTCATGGAGACAGCCCGTGGATACAGGCCCTTTGGCCCAACTTGCCCACGCTGACCAACATGCCCCATCTGCACGTGTTGGCACGGGCAAGGTGGGCCGAAGGGCCTTTTCCATGCTGTCTGACTCTATTCATAAGAGGATTTCAGTGTGGGAGTAAAGAGGTTCTTCTGCAGATGTATAGGGCTCTGGTGAGACCACATCTGGAGTATTGTGTACAGTTTTAGTCTCCTACTTTGAGGAAGGACATCCTTGTGATTGAGGCAGTGCAGCGTAGGTTCACGATATTGATCCCTGGGATGGCGGGACTGTCATATGAGGAAAGAATGAAAAGACTAGGCATGTATTCACTGGAGTTTAGAAGGATGAGGGGGAGATCTTATAGAAACATATAAGATTATAAAAGGACTGGACAAGCTAGATGCAGGAAAAATGTTCCCAATGTTGGGCGAGTCCAGAACCAGGGGCCACAGTCTTAGAATAAAGGGGAGGTCATTTAAGACTGAGGTGAGAAAAAACTTTTTCACCCAGAGAGTTGTGAATTTGTGGAATTCCCTGCCACAGAGGACAGTGGAGGCCAATTCACTGGATGGATTTAAGAGAGAGTTAGATAGAGCTCTAGGGGCTAGTGGAATCAGGGGATATGGGGAGAAGGCAGGCACGGGGTACTGATTGGGGATGATCAGCCATGATCACAATGAATGGTGGTGCTGGCTCGAAGGGCCGAATGGCCTCCTCCTGCACCAATTTTCTATATTTCTATGTTTCTATAACTGTGAGAGGGATGTCTCTGAAGCTTGATCAGCCCGTCCATTGATATACTGTCCAATTCACCTCTATCTCATTGAGGACATTAGATTTTGCCTCTGGAACTGATGCCCGGTGGCGCAGCGGTAGAGTTGCTGCCTCACAGCGCCGGAGACCCGCGTGCGATCCTGACCACGGGTGCTGTCTATATGAAGTTTGTACGTTCTCCCCGTGACCTGCGTGGGTTTTCTCTCAGATCTTCAGTCTCCTCCCACACTCCAAAGACGTGCAGGTTTGTAGGTTAATTGGCTTGGTGCAAATGTAAAAATTGTCCCCAGTGGGTGTAGGATGGTGTTGATGTACGGGGATCGCTGGCCCGGCGCGGACCCGGTGGGCCGAAGGGCCTGTGTTTCTAAACATGCTGTATCTCTAAACTTAACTAAACTAAAAATCTGCCAGAAGCCACTGGGATTATTTATATTTATAACATTCTCCTAAATAATGAGGAACCACCGATGGAACTATATAGACATAAATGGGAAAATGAGTTAGGTTATCCTATTACGAAAGATATTTGGGACGAAAGTTTACAACATATACATCAATGTTTGTTAAATGCCAGACATGCTTTAATACAATTTAAAGTCTTACACAGATTACATTATTCCAAAATAAATAGAATTTTCCCACATATTTCTCCTATATGTGATAAATGCCTGCACCTAGAGGCCAATTTAACACATACCTTTGCAAATTGTATAACAATTAAAAATTACTGGACTGATATTTTTCAAATAATCTCTGAAGTTGTTAATACCAAATTGGCTCCAGACTCAAAATTAATAATACTTGGGCTATCAGAACAAAGTTTAACACTCACAACAAGCCAAAGAAACTTCCTTGACTATAATAACAGGGAAAAAAATAATATTAAAATTCTGGAAAGGCCCTACAACCCCCACAATTAAAATGTGGATTGTGGAAATGTCGGAGATCCTACATCTAGAAAGAATTAGACTTGTCTTAATGGACAAGCAAGAACTTTTTGTTAAAATATGGGCTCCATTCATTGCCTATTTGAAGGGATAGAGTGGCCCAGCGCGAAAGCCCGACTGAAGCTTGAACTCAGGATTAGATGTCATTATATTTCATAACCTACGAACTTATCTCCTATGACGTATTATAAGTTATTCATTCCACCTCTTTTTCTTTTTTGATATTGTAATTCTTCTTTCTCTCTCTTCTTTCTTCTTTCTCTCTATTTTTCTTTTTCTATCTATATAAAAAACCCACTAGAAGCAGAATTAACTGACAATTGATAAATTTAATAATGGATGAGTGATTGATGTATATGAAAAGTTTTTTCTTCTATTATAATATGTTACTCTACATTGTAATATGTTTGCCTCTAATAAAAATTTATATCACAGAAGCCACTGGGATTCTGAGCAAGGAAGAGAGTGAAGGATTCATATAATCCCAGCGATCATTCTCATAAACCTGCTCTGGGACCTCACCAAGGCCGGCACATGCTTCCTCAGACAGGGGCCCAAAACATGGGGCCCACAGTGGCACAGCGGTAGGGTTGCTGCCTTACAGCGCCAGAGACCCGGGTTCGATTCTGCCTAATGGATGCTGTCTGTGCGGAGTTTGTACGTTCTCCTCGCGACCGGGTGCTCCGGTTTCCTCCCACACGTACGGGTCTGTCTGCAGTTTCTTCAAATTGTCGCCAGTGTGTGTAGGATAGTGCTAGTGTATGGGACGGTCGCTGGTCGGCACGGACCCGCTGGGCCTAAGGGCCTGTTTCCACGTTGTATCTCTAAAAAAAAACTGCTCACAATACTTCAACTGCGCTCTCAGCAGCACCTTATAGAACCTCAGCATTAAGGATTACCAAGTCACATCGAAAGGCATGTTGGCCTCTATAACAAGAGGAGTCGAGTATAGGAGCAAAGAACTCCTTCTGGCCCCTAGTGAGACCATACCTGGAGTATTGTGTGCAGTTTTGGTCCCCTAATTTGAAGAAGGACATTCTTGCTATTGAGGGAGTGCAGCATAGGTTCACCAGGTTAATTCCCGGGATGGCGGGACTGTCATATATTGATAGAATGGAGCGGCTGGGCTTGTATACTCGGGAGTTTAGAAGGATGAGAGGGCATCTTATTGAAACACATAAGATTATTAAGGGTTTGGACATGCTAGAGGCAGGAAACATGTTCCCGATGTTGGGGGAGTCCAGAACCAGGGCCCACAGCTTACGAATAAGGCTTAGGCCATTTAGAACGGAGATGAGGAAAAAGTTTTTCACAGAGATAGTTGTGAGTCTGTGGAATTCTCTGCCTCAGAGGGCGGTGGAGGCCGGTTCTCTGGATGCTTTCAAGAGAGAGCTGGATAGAGCTCTTAAAGAAAGCGGAGTCAGGGGATGTGGGGAGAAGGCAGGAACGGGGTACTGATTGTGGATGATCAGCCATGATCACATTGAATGGCGGTGCTGGTTCGAAGGCCTACTCCTGCACCTATTGTCTATTGTCAGACAGTTTTAAATTTGGCCGGTAATGGAAAAGAAAGTTTCGGAAGATGCAATCAGGCAGAACCTTTGAGGAATGTGAAGACAGCAATATATTATTTAAGCAGAAGATGAGAAAGGACAAGAGGTGCCATGAAATGTCAGATTAAAGTGAGTCCCAAGGCTTTAGACGCAGTTTATAATAAGAGGGGAGCTCGGGGTCAATTGGCCTACACAAGGATCCTGAGTGAGTTTGCGTATCAGGGACAGGGTCAGGGTTAGGGTTTGTGATAGATATAAATAACTTGAATGGAAATGTCATGGCTTGATTAGTAGATAACAAACATTTATGAAGTTGCAGGCAGTGAAGAAGGACGTCAAAGGATACAGACCTGTCATAAATAACGCTGGCAACATGTTGGATGGAGTTTAATGTGACCACGTTACATTAAACCAAGTTAGGGTGGTCACGGTGGCGTAGCGGTAGAGTTGCTGCCTTACACCAAATGCAGCGCCAGAGACCCGGGTTCCATCCCGACTACGGGCGCTTGTCTGTACGGTGTTTGTTCGTTCTCCCCGTGACCTGCGCGGGTTTTCTCCGAGATCTTCGGTTTAGACAATACACAATAGGTGCAGGAGTAGGCCATTCGGCCCTTCAAGACTGCACCGCTATTCAATGTGATCATGGCTGATCATCCCCAATCAGTTCCCCGTTCCTGCCTTCTCCCCATATCCCCTGACTCCGCTATCTTTAAGAGCCCTATCTAGCTCTGTCTTGAAAGTATCCAGAGAACCGGCCTCCACCGCCCTCTGAGGCAGAGAATTCCACACACTCAAACAATCTGTGTGAAAAAGTTTTTCCTCATCTCCGTTCAAAATGGCCAACACCTTATTCTTAAACTGTGGCCCCTGGTTCTGGACTCCCTCAACATCGGGAACATGTTTCCTGCCTCTGGCGTATCCAATTCATTAAAAATCTGATATGTTTCAATAAGATGCCCTCTCATCCTAAACTCCAGAGTGTACAAGTCCAGCCACTCCATTCTATCAACATATGACAGTCCCGCCATCCCGGGAGTTAACCTGGTGAACCTACGCTGCACTCCCTCAATAGCAAGAATGTCCTTCCTCAAATTAGGGGACCAAAACTACACACAATACTCCAGGTGTGGTCTCACTAGGGCCCTGTACAACTGCAGAAGGACCTCTTTTCTCCTTTACTCAACTCCTCTTGTTATAAAGGCCAACATGCCATTGGCTTTCTTCACTGCCTGCTGTACCTGCATGCTTACTTCCAGTGAGTGATGAACAAGGACCCCCCCCCAGATCCCGTTGTAGTCTGCAATGAGGTTTGTTGGAAGATTAGAACTACACTCGTTTATTATTGTTTAGTTTAGAAATACCCAGTGGAAAGAGGCCCTTCGGCCCACTGAGTCCATGCCGACCATTGATCACCTGTACACTAGTTCTGTTACCCCACCTTCACATCCTACACACTACGGACAATTTATAGAAGCCATATTAACCTGATCATCTTTGGACTCTGCCGTATGTGAGGGCCATTCAGTAGTCTGACAACATAGGGGCGGAAACTGTTCCTGGGTCTGGTAGCAGGTTCCATGTTCATTTGGTAGACAATAGACAACAGTCAATAGGTGCAGGAGGAGGCCATTCGGCCCTTCGAGCCAGCACCGCCATTCATTGTGATCATGGCTGATCGGCCCCAATCAATAACCCGTGCCTGCCTTCTCCCCACATCCCTTGACCACTAGCCCCTAGAGCTCTATCTAACTCTCTCTTAAATCCATCCAGTGATTTGGCCTCCACTGCCCTCTGTGGCAGGGAATTCCACAAATTCACAACTCTCTGGGTGAAAACGTTTTTTCTCACTTCAGTCTTAAATGGCTTCCCCTTTATTCTTAGACTGTGGCCCCTGGTTCTGGACTCGCCCAACATTGGGAACATTTTTCCTGCATCGAGCTTGTCCAGTCCTTTTATAATTTTATATGTTTCTATAAGATCCTTCTAAACTCCAGAGTGTACAAGCCCAGCTGCTCCATTCTATCAACATTACTAATCATCCCCAATCAGTACCCCGTTCCTGCCTTCTCCCCATATCCCCTGACACCACTATCTTTAAGAGCCCTATCTAGCTCTCTCTTGAAGATTGGCTGGTTAAGGTGTGAACACTGAAGGAAGACATAAAAAGCTGGAGTAACTCAGTGGGACGGACAGGCAGCACTCTGGGGAGAAGGAATGGGTGACGTTGCGGTTCGAGGCCCTTCTTCAGACCTGTTTATTTATTTAATTCAGTGTCATGTCATGTGTACATCAGATCCTTCTATGGGTCTGAAGAAGAGTCCCGACCCAATACGTCACCCATTCCTTCTATCCAGATTCGTCTGTGGAATTCCCTGCCTCAGAGGGCAGTGATGGCCGGTTCTCTGGATACTTTCAAGAGAAAGCTAGATAGGGCTCTTAAAGATAGCGGAGTCAGGGGGATATGGGGAGAAGGCAAGACCAGGGTACTGATTGGGGATGATCAGCCATGATCACATTGAATGGTGGTGCTGGCTCGAAGGACCAAATGGACTCCTCCTGCACCTATTGTCTATTGTCCATAAGATGTAATCATCGTTAAACCAGCATCTGCAGTTCTTTCCTAGTAAATCATTATTTGGTTAAGAAGGAACTGCAGGTGCTGGAAAAATGGAAAGTAGACAAAAAATGCTGGAGAATCTCAGCGGGCGAGGCAGCATCTATGGAGCGAAGGAATAGGCGACGTTTCTTCGGCTGAAGAAGGGTCTCGACCCGAAACGTCGCCTATTCCTTCTCTCCATACATGCTGCCTCACCCGCAGAGTTTCACCAGCTTTTTTTGTCTACATAAGATGTAAACACCTTGCTATCTGGACTGACTGAACACTTCAGCTCACGGTTCACACTGTGCACGCCTCCCATTTAATAGCACCCTAGGGGGACTGGAGGACACAAATGGTGCCATGAGGTTGCACAATTGTAGCATCCTCAACTCTCGCTACCCCCCCCCCCCCCATCCCCACCCCTCCTGCTGAGAATTCCTCTCTGGGACCTCTTGGGTGGAGTTCACAGTTGGGGTTGGGGAGGGGGGGGGGGGAGGATGGATAGAGGGAGGGTGCGATAGAGAGGAGCCGACAGACAGAAGGGCAGACGGAGCCAGGGATTAGCCAGACAGCATGATAAACAAGTTGGGGCAGAATTAAAATGGTGCAGTGAGAGAGACAGAGAGGGAAACACAAACACTCGAGCACTTCGCCTTGCTGGGATGTCCCAGAGCAACTCACCAGCTAATGAGCCGTCTCCTGAAGCAAAGCCAATGAAAGCAGCCATCAGCCAGGCGCACGGCATGATCCCACAAAGAGCAGCGGGATAATGAGGGGGGCGGTGGGTGTTGGCAGCTTGGATGGCGAATGGAGCGTCAGAATAACATAGACAGGGTTTGAAAGAACAAATAAGCACAGAGTGTTTGCATTGAGTCGCAGAGTCCTACAGCACTGAAACAGGCCCTTCAGCCCAACTTGCCCATGCTGACCCAAGATGTCCCCCTCTGTGCTAATCCCACAATAGACAATAGGTGCAGGAGTAGGCCATTTGGCCCTTCAAGCCAGCACCACCATTCAATAGACAATAGACAATAGACAATAAGAGTAGGCCATTTGGCCCTTCGAGCCAGCACCGCCATTCAATGTGATCATGGCTGATCATCCCCAATCAGTACCCCGTTCCTGCCTTCTCCCCTGACTCCACTTTCTTTAAGAGCCCTATCTAGCTCTCTCTTGAAAGCATCCTGAGAACCTGCCACCACCGCCCTCTGAGGCAGAGAATTCCACAGACTCACCACTCTCTCTCTGTGAGAAAAAGTGTTTCCTCGTCTCCGTTCTAAATGGCTTATTCTTGAACAGTGTGGCCCCAATATCGGGAACATGTTTCCTGCCTCTAGCGTGTCCAAACCCTTAATAATCTTATATGTTTCAATAATATTCCCTCTCATCCTTCTAAACTCCAGCATATACAAGCCCAGCCGCTCCATTCTATCAACATATGACAGTCCCGCCATCCCGGGAATTAACCTGGTGAACCTACGCTGGGCTCCCTCAATAGCAAGAATATCCTTCCTCACATTTGGAGACCAAAACTGAATGTTGCAGTCGGCAACACTCCTTGAAGTCATCTTGCTGTGCTGGGAGGTCAAGTTTGGTGCCGAGCAAAGAATGTCTTTCACCAAGTTGATGACCTGCCAGCAGCACCTGATGGCTGGGATATTTGTATTGTTCTGTTAGGCACCGTTTTTTGATTATTCTTTCACACAGATGGTTACCTTTCCCTAAACCTCAGCTGGGTCAGCGTAACCTTGTGTAAGAGACGCGATATCCTCGAAGCATGTAGTCAGCTCATTCAGACTATTGTTTCTGTCCAGGAACATGTGCGGTAGGGTGGTGCAGCGGTAGAGTAGCTGCCTTACACCGCTCATAGCACCAGAGAACCTGGTTTGATCCCGACCACAGCTGCTGTCTCTACGGAGTTTGTACGTTCTCCCCGTGACCTGCGTGGGTTTTCTTTGTGACAGACAATAGACAATAGGTGCAGGAGTAGGCCATTCAGCCCTTCGAGCCAGCACCGCCATTCAATGTGATCATGGCTGATCATCCACAATCAATACCCCGTTCCTGCCTTCTCCCCATATCCCCTGACTCCGCTATCTATAAGAGCCCTGTCTAGCTCTCTCTTGAAAGCATCCAGAGAACCAGCCTCCACCGCCCTCTGAGGCAGAGAATTCCACAGACTCACAACTCTCCTGGTGAAAAAGTGTTTCCTCGTCTCCGTTCTAAATGGCTTACTCCTTATTCTTAAACTGTGGCCCCTGGTTCTGGACTCCCCCAACATCGGGAACATGTTTCCTGCCTCTAGCGTGTCCAAACCCTTAATAATCATATGTGTTTCAATAAGATTGCCTCTCATCCTTCTAAATTCCAGAGTGTACAAGCCCAGCTGCTCCATTCTCTCAGCATGACACTCACCATCCCAGGAATTAACCTGGTGAACCTACGCTGCACTCCCTCAATAGCAATAATAGCTGGAGACTGTATAAAAAATTCTCAGGCTTGTCACACCTATCCCCTGACTCCGCTATCTAACTCTCTCTTGAAAGCCTCCAGAGAATTGGCCTCCACCGCCTTCTGAGGCAGAGAATTCCACAGATTCACAACCCTCGGTAAACATGACAATAAAAAACGAAACTATACTAAAAAGCAGAACTGAGAAACTGGAGTTAAATTCAGACCTCTGATTGTTGCCATTCTCAACCCGAAACGCACACCTCCAGATTCAGGGACAGTTTCTTCCCGGCTGCTATCAGGCAACTGAACCATCCTATCACCAACTAGAGAGCGGTCCTGACCTCCCATCTCACTGACTGGAGACATTCAAACTAATCTTTAATCACTGGAATTTATCCAGTGCTAAACGTTATTCCCTTTATCCTGTATGGGATTTATAACATGTTGGCCTTTATAACAAGAGGAATCGAATATAGGAGCAAAGAGGTCCTTCTGCAGTTGTACAGGGCCCTAGTGAGACCACACCTGGAGTATTGTGTGCCGTTTTGGTCCCCTAATTTGAGGAAGGACATTCTTGCTATTGAGGGAGTGCAGCGTAGGTTTACAAGGTGAATTCCCAGGATGGCGAGACTGTCATATGCTGAGAGAATGGAGCAGCTGGGCTTCTATACTCTGGAGTTTAGAAGGATGAGAGGGTATCTCATTGAAACATATAAGATTGTTAAGGGCTTGGACACACCAGAGGCAGGAAACATGTTCCCGATGTTGGGGGAGTCCAGAACCAGGGGCCACAGTTTAAGAATAAGGAGTAAGCCATTTAGAACGGAGATGAGGAAACACTTTTTCTCACAGAGAGTGGCGAGTCTGTGGAATTCTCTGCCTCAGAGGGCGGTGGAGGCAGGTTCTCTGGATGCTTTCAAGAGAGAGATAGATAGGGCTCTTAAAAATAGCGGAGTCAGGGGATATGGGGAGAAGGCAGGAACGGGGTGCTGATTGGGGATGATCAGCCATGATCACATTGAATGGCGGTGCTGGCTCGAAGGGCCAAATGGCCTACTCCTGCACCTATTGTCTATTGTATCTGTACACTGTGGACGGCTCGATTGTAAACATGTATAGTCTTTCCGCTGACTGGACAACACACAACAAAAATCTTTCCACTGTACCTTAAGATTCACATGACAATAAACTAAATGAAATAAACAAATCTGTTTTGAAGAAGGGTCTCGACCCGAAACATCACCTTCCTTTTCTCCAGAGATGCTGCCTGACCAACTGAGTCACTTCAGCTTATTGTGTCTACCTTTGGTTTAAACCAGCATCTGCAGTTCTTTCCTAAACGTATTTCATGCTGCTTGCAACCATTATATGCCTCGTGCTGTTATTATCAAGATGATTGTATTGGTTTTGCATTTGAAAATGTTTCTTTGAGGGGGAGAACAAATCTATTTCTTCACAACCCCCTTTTAGTAAAGAGGCAGAGCAGCGCGCAGGCCAAGAGCAGTTCCTTCAAACTACAGAGAGGTGATGAAGCCTACAGGGGTGGGGTGGGGAGGAGCATAAACGGAATACACAGGCTCATCTCCGTGAAGACGCGCCACTTTAACGTGTCGAACGCTAATTGCTCCCCAGCTAATTACTGCTTTATGCTTGACGATGCTGGGCTGCGTCTGTTCTTGGGGAGAGAGGGTTGCCAGGAGAGCTATTGAGCAATTAACAAATGCGTGCAATCGACTGACAACTCTTGTCCATGAGAACTGAGAGGCGGAAGTCAAGGCGGCAGAGTACACAATAGACAATAGGTGGAGGAATAGGCCATTCGGCCCTTCGAGCCAGCACCGCCATTCAATGTGATCATGGCTGATCATCCCCAATCAGTACCCCGTTCCTGCCTTCTCCCCATATCCCCAACTCCGCTATCTTTAAAAGCCCTATCTAGCTCTCTCTTGATAGTATCCAGAGAACCAGCCTCCACTGTCAGTCAGTCAGTCAATTATATTTCTATAGCACATTTAAAAACAACTCACGTTGACCAAAGTGCTGTACATCAGTGCAGCTACTAATGTGCTACATACAATGGTACACAGACCTAACAATACATACATAACCTGTTTGACAGCGCATCCACAGAGGGCCTCAAAAACGCTAGGGAGTAGAGATAGGTTTTGAGCCTCGACTTAAAGGAGTCGATGGAGGGGGTAGTTCTGATGAGGAGGGGGATGCTGTTCCAGTCTAGGTGCTCTGAGGCAGAGAATTCCACAGACTCAAGACTCTCTGTTTGAAGAAGTGTTTCCTCATCTCCGTTCTAAATGGTTTACCGCTTATTCTTAAACTGTGGCCCCTGGTTCTGGACTCCCCCAACATCGGGAACATGTTTCCTGCCTCTAGCGTGTCCAAACCCTTAATAATCTTATATGTTTCAATAAGATCCCCTCTCATGCTTCTAAATTACAGAGTATACAAGCCCAGCCGCTCCATTCTTTCAGCATATGACAGTCCCGCTATCCCGGGAATTAACCTTGTAAACCTACGCTGCACTCCCTCAATAGCAAGGATGTCCTTCCTCAAATTAGGGGACCAAAACTGCACACAATACTCCAGGTGTGGTCTCACTAGGGCCCTATACAACTGCAGAAGGACCTCTTTGCTCCTATACTCAACTCCTCTTGTTATGAAGGCCAACATGCCATTTGCTTTCTTCACTGCCTGCTGTACCTGCATGCTTACTTTCATTGACTGATGAACAAGGACCCCCAGATCCCGTTGTACTTCCCCTTTTCCCAGTAGAAGGACAATATGTTTGACGTTCCATCCTAGACTGTGGCAGTCCAATGTAAGAAGCACATCCTAGGCAGGCTACCAAGGCTCAGATTAATTGGACAATTTCTTTAATCGGTATTGATTGTGAACTGACATGGAACCAAGTCTCTCCGCACACACCCCACGTACAATCAATTACTTCATGCACTCAATTATATTATAAACCGCACGTTGGGGGAACAGACCCAACGGGTCCGCACTTGGTCTAGTTATTTTATAAAAGGTGGAACTGTGACCTTGCAGCAGGGGGTGGAAATCGCTTTTAAAACATGGTGGGGGGGGACACAATGAGGCCTGCCGTCTGGGACGGGGGTCGGCAACCTACGGCCCACGGGCCGGAACCGGCCCTTAACCTAAAATCATCCGGCCCACAGGTGGGTTTTTTCCAATTAGTTTTCACGACCTGGGGGCTACAGCCAGTCCCCGGGCACGCAGGTGGCCTGGGGGCTACAGCCAGTCCCGGGGCAGGTGAGCTGACCTGGGCACTACAGCCAGTCCCGGGGCACGCAGGTGACCTGGGGGCTACAGCCAGTCCCGGGGCAGGTGAGCTGACCTGGGCACTACAGCCAGTCCCGGGGCACGCAGGTGACCTGGGGGCTACAGCCAGTCCCGGGGCACGCAGGTGACCTGGGCACTACAGCCAGTCCCGGGGCACGCAGGTGACCTGGGCACTACAGCCAGTCCCGGGGCACGCAGGTGACCTGGGCACTACAGCCAGTCCCGGGGCACGCAGGTGACCTGGGCACTACAGCCAGTCCCGGGGCACGCAGGTGACCTGGGCACTACAGCTAATCCCGGGGCACGCAGGTGACCTGGGCACTACAGCCAGTCCCGGATTATTGTGTGCAGTTTTGGTCCCCTAATTTGAGGAAGGACATTCTTGCTATTGAGGGAGTGCAGCGTTGGTTCACCAGGTTAATTCCCAGGATGGCGGGACTGTCATATGCTGAGGGGACCCGTTGTCTTGTCAAACACATTTCATTGTCCCGTTGACCCTGTGTTAACCTACATATGACAAATCAAACTGAACTGAACTTCTGTATTTACATGTTTCCCATCAATAGCCTCTGCTTGTTCCATCCTCAAAGAACAGCAAGCATGGTTTCCCTTTCATGAACATGCTGGCTTGGTTTGATCATATTCAACATCGCCAGCTATCTATCTCTTCCTTGTTTATAGGCTCCTGCATCTTGGCAATGTCAGATGCTAAGCCAACAGGCCGATAGTGTCAGAAGCAGGGTCCCAACCCGAAACATCATAGAAACATAGAAAATAGGCGCAGCAGTAGGCCATTCGGCCCTTCGAGCCTGCACTGCCATTCAATATGATCATGGCTGATCATCCAACTCAGTATCCCGTACCTGCCATCTCTCCATACCCCCTGATCCCTTTAGCCACATCTAACTCCCTCTTAAATATAGCCAATGAACTTGCCTCAACTACCTTCTGTGGCAGAGAATTCCACAGATTCATCACTCTCTGTGTGAAAAATGATTTTCTCATCTCGGTCCTAAAAGACTTCCCCCTTATCCTTAAACTGTGACCCCTTGTTCTGCTTCCCCAACATCAGGAACAATCTTCCTGCATCTAGCCTGTCCAAACCCTTAAGAATTTTGTAAGTTTCTATAAGATCCCCCCTCAATCTTCTAAATTCTAGTGAGTACAAGCCGAGTCTATCCAGTCTTTCTTCATATGAAAGTCCTGCCATCCCAGGAATCAGTCTGGTGAACCTTCTCTGTACTCCCTCTATGGCAAGAATGTCTTTCCTCAGATTAGGAGACTAAAACTGTACGCAATACTCCAGGTGTGGTCTCACCAAGACCCTGTACAACTGCAGTAGAACCTCCCTGCTCTTATACTCAAATCCTTTTGCTATGAATGCTAACATACCATTCGCTTTCTTCACTGCCTGCTGCACCTGCATGCCTACTTTCAATGACTGGTGTACCATGACACACAGGTTGCATCTCCCCTTTTCCTAATCGGCCGCCATTCAGATAATAATCCGTCTTCTCCAGAGATGAAGAAAGATTGCAGAGGGAGAAACTCAGCGGGTGAGGCAGCATCTATGGAGCGAAGGAAATAGGCAACGTTTCGGGTCGAGACCCTTCTTCAGGTCTCGACCCGAAACGTAGCCTATTCCCTTCGCTCCATAGATGCTGCCTCACCCGCTGAGTTTCTCTAGCATTTTTGTCTACCTTTGATTTTCCAGCATCCTGCAGTTCCTTGGTAAACAAAGTGTAGGGAGACGTAGATGCTGAATGGTTTAACGGTGCTTTATTGCTATGTCAACCATGATCACATTGAATGGCGGTACTGGCTCAAAGGGCCAAATGGTCTACTCTTGCACCTTTGTCTATTGTCTAATAGGAACATAAGGTAAGATATATTTTTGGATTTACTTTCTTTTGATTGAGTTTTCTTTCTACTTGAAATGTCATTCCTCTGTGGCCTAGACTGACGACATGGTTCCTGCTCTCTGGGTGAGCAGCGATCTTGAATGCACCCAAAATTGTCCCCCATGTGGGATCAGTCATTGAGTTGAGTGAGCTAACTCCCTGTTGCAACAGTCGGTCGGCCCTGTCAACTGAATGTAAAAGATCCCTGGGGACACCACTTCAACAGGCTGAGGGTGGGGTGTTCCTCACAGAGTCCTGACTCAATGCTTTCTCCGTTAACCTCAGTCAGCTTTGTGAACAAAATACGGAGCTGTCTATAAGGAGGTTGTTTTCCGAGTTTTGCAGCACTGATCGCTGCTCAGTGCTCTTCGGTTGTGAAGTATCTAGGTCATGAAGAGTGGTGAAGTTACACAAAAATGCTGGAGAAACTCAGCGGGTGCAGCAGCATCTATGGAGCGAAGGAAATAGGTAACGTTTCGGGCCGAAACCCTTCTTCAGACGCATTCCTGGAACAGTCCAGTTTACTGTCCAGGTACACTCCAACGTATTTGTATTCCGTGATAAACTGCACATCCACACCATTGATGGAAAGTGGTGAAGTGTTTGCTCCTCTGTCCCAAGTGGTTGTGTCTCTGTGCAGGGATCAGATCTCGCCACAACAACGAGACATGTGTGAGGGGGGTGGGGGTTGCCAAATTGTGTGCAGGCTTTGTCTGACATATCATGGTCTCTAATTTGACAGAGATGAGGCAAGTTAACCCGTGTGTATGCACACTTCACATTGAATGATGAAAATATGATGGGTGGGTGAAATAGCTTGGATGAGTGGGCATGGCGGATGCAGTACAATGTGGATAAATGTGAGGTTGTCCACTTTGGTGGCAAAAACAGGAAGGCAGATTATTATCTAAATGGAGTCAAGTTGGGAAAAGGGGAAGTACAACAGAATCTGGGGGTCCTGGTTCATCAGTCAATGAAAGTAAGCATGCAGGTAGGGCAGGCAGTAAAGAAAGCCAATGGCGTGTTGGCCTTCGTAACAAGAGGAGTTGAGTAGAGGAGCAAAGAGGTCCTTCTACAGTTGTACAGGGTCCTAGTGAGACCACACATGGAGCATTGTGTGCAGTTTTGGTCTCCCAATTTGAGGAAGGACATTCTTGCTATTGAGGGAGTGCAGCCTAGGTTTACAAGGTTAATTCCCGGGATGGTGGGACTGTCATATGTTGATAGAATGGAGTGGCTGGGCTTGTATATTCTGGAATTTAGAAGGATGAGAGGGCATCTTATTGAAACAGATAAGATTATTAAGGGTTTGGACACGCTAGAGGCAGGAAACATGTTCCCGATGTTGGGGGAGTCCAGAACCTGGGGCCACAGTTTAAGAATAAGGGGTAAGCCATTTAGTACGGAGACGAGGAAACACTTTTTCACCCAGAGAGTTGCGAGTCTGTGGAATTCTCTGCCTCAGAAGGCAGTGGAGGCCGGTTCTCTGGATGCTTTAAAGAGAGAGCTGGACAGAGTTTTTAGACAGCGGAGTCAAGGGAAATGGGGAGAAGGCAGGAACGGGGTACTGATTGGGGATGATCAGCCATGATCACAGTGAATGCCGGTGCTGGCACGAGGGGCCGAATGGCCTACTCCTGCACCTATTGTCTATTGTTTCCCTGCATCCCTCTCATCTATCTCTTGCACCAACCCATTGTAATTGATGTGGATGAATCAAATAGTCAGACCTTCAGTCTGAAGAAGGGGTCCAACCTGAAATGTCACCCATCCTTTTTGTCCAGAGATGCTGCCAGACCCACTGAGTTACTCCAGCGCTTTGTGTGTATCTTCAAAGAGTCAGGTACCACCACCCCTCGTACAAAGGAATCGGAAGACAGGTTTTTACAAAATTAACCCAATACTCAAAACCTTTATTTCAACGCATTTTGCAACATACAAAAATACAACCACATTTGTTCCTGCGTCTTAATGATCAACATTTTTATATAAACTATTTACAATCCCCGCATCCTTACAACATGTATCAAAGTACACTCTAAATTGATGGGAGGATCCCGATAGTTTGTGGTGTGAAGCAAGCATGATCTCAGCTACCTGGGCTTTATGCAAGTAACCCTTGGACCCATCACCCTTCACAACTTGTCAGCGCTGTTTGGAGCTTCCTGACCCAGCTGGTCACCCTGCTGTCTATTCTCCAGGGAAGAGGGCAGTTTGACGGTGTAACACAAGCTACAGTGCTGATATTGGGGACATTGGGCTCCCTGCTGGGTGAAGAGACCAGGTTTACCATCAACAAGCACGTTTTGAAAGGCGGCAGGTTAATGACGACAGGATATTCAGGCTAATCTCTTTCACAGAGTACATGATGGGCCAGACGGCTTTGTGTTGTAGAGCAGCGCAGTTCTACACAAAAAGGATGCAGGCACCCAGTCAGACATCGCAGTGTCTTCATCTCACCAACCTCTCAGGGAAGAAAAGGCAGGCTGCTTTTAAAAGCGGAAGCAGATGAATGATGAGCAGTGGGATAAATATTGAAATGAAATAAAGTAATGGCAAGGCTTGGAATACAATTTAAATTCTCTGGGCTGATTTGATTGATTGACGTCTGGTTAAAATTCAAGAGAAGTTGTTGCCGCCTATTTATTTATTTGCCCAGGACAGGATGAGTGGCTGTGGTTGGGGCATGGGACAGAAGGGAGAAGTACAGCCCAGAGTTAGTTCTTCTCCTCTCTACAGGGTAACATGAAGGGGACTAAGTTAGAATGGAGGGGACGGCTGAAGTGACATTAAATTCTCACTGCCTGTCAGTGCTCACAACTAAATCTCAATGATTCTGGGGTTCAGGGGAGCAAAGATTAGATGATGCAAGAACCTGACGACTCGATAATCAATTACACATCTTGCCAACTACTTCCTCAAGGGAATTTGGGTTTCAATGTCATTTTAATAAACTGTTACATCAGACCTTCGTGGCGATTTCTAAAGAGCTTACATGCTGATTGTAACAAACCAATCTTCCCTTCCTCCAGTCTTAAATCAAGCCCCAAGGTCGACACACTGTTCGTGGAAAGTTAGCAGCTTTGCATCATTTATGATTCATGTCATTATATGACTTACATAGGACTGCTACACTGAGTGCCTGACCACTGGAACAGAGGGAGGGAGAGAGGGAGAGGGGGAGAGAGGGAGAGAGGGGAGGAGGGAAGGCGGGAAGGAGAGAGGGAGGGAAGGAGAGAGGGAGGGAAGGAGAGAGGGGGAGAGGGAGAGAGGGAGGGAGAAAGGGAGAGTGGGAGGGAGGGGAGAGAGGGAGAAAGGGGGGGAAGGAGAGAGGGAGGGAAGGAGAGAGGAAGGAGAGGGGGAGAGGGAGAGAGGGAGAGGGGGAGAGAGGGAGGGAGAAAGGGAGAGAGGGAGAGAAGGAGAGAGGGAGAGAGGGGAGGAGGGAAGGAGAGAGGGAGGGAAGGAGAGAGGGAGGGAAGGAGAGAGGGGTAGAGGGAGAGAGGGAGAGGGGGAGAAGGAGGGAGAAAGGGAGAGAGGGAGAGAGGGGAGGAGGGAAGGCGGGAAGGAGAGAGGGAGGGAAGGAGAGAGGGAGGGAAGGAGAGGGAGGGAAGGAGAGAGGGTAGAGGGAGAAAGGGAGAGGGGGAGAGGGACGGAGAAAGGGAGAGTGGGAGAGGGAGAGAAGGAAGGCAGGAAGGAGTGAGGAAGGGAAGGAGAGAGGGGGAGAGGGAGGGAGAAAGGGAGAGAGGGAGTGGGAGAGAGGGAGAGGGAGGGGGGGAGAGAGGGAGGGAGGAAGAGAGGGAGAAAGGGAGGGAGGGAGTGGGGGGAGGGAGCGAGAGAAGAAGAGAGGGAGTGGGACTTCCCCACCCACAAGTCCTTCAAAACAAAAGCTACAAGAGGATAATCATTTGAGTGCCACTGCTCGGAGTTTAGATTTATCCAAACTCCCCGCGGATTCGAGTCAGTCGGGAATGACAATCAGAGCTTGATGCCCCAGGGCAAGATGTCGGGGGTGCAAGGTGTCGGGGGAATATTTGTTGGGACGGGGGTAAAGGCTCAACCTTCAACATCTGAGGCCACACAGGCTAGGCCCCAAACCACTGCTGGGGCCCAGCCTTTTATTTGAAGAAATGTTTTATTTGAAGAAAATGTTATTCAAAGAAAATCTTAACTATCATACAATTTATACATTAACAAAAAGGAATAAAATCAACTGCATAATAAAAGGCAACATCTTGAACATCTACAAGATGCTTTTCCCTGTACATTTGTAGATTAAACACTCATACCGTGCGATTTAAATTGGCCCGAGTTTCTCAGTTTCATCTAGGAATAAGCAACAGTTGGGTTTGTGTTCATTTATCTCTGCTTTGGAAAGGATGACATGAAGGTACAAATGCCGGTACTTGCCACACATGCCCATTCAATACTCAGCTTGGTTGATAATCGACAGGTCAGATCCACAAAGGCATCTAAGACCAGCGAGCTTGGCGAGGTTCGGGAGAAGGGAGTCCTGGCCAGCCTATGGGACACTGCAGAATATCTTCCACACTCGGTGACGTCAGCTGCTGACATCAGCACGGTGGCACAATTAAAATACAAGAGGCGATTGGGCATGTGCACGAGAGAGGAGGGAAACTGGCCGGGCGGCCTAGAAGTCACGGTATGATGGGCCAGAGCACGGCTCCCAACATCCCGTGTCTCTGGTATATAGTTTTGTCTCCTTGTTCGAGGCGAGGTCGGTTCTTTTGGCAGAGGTGCAACCAGGGAGGGAGGGAGGGGAACGTGGTCACGACAAACTCGGCTTCTGCTGCGTTAACCCAAACCTGCGTCAATTCCCCTGATCTTCCGGGCCAGCTGGATGTCCTTGGGGAACAGGGTGACTCGCTTGGCATGGAGGGTGCAGAGGTAGGCGTCCTCCATGAGCAGCACCAGAAACGCCTCCGCTGCCTGTGAAACAGGAGCAAGAACAAAGACCAGCATTACCACCTGCATTATTGCCGTGCCCGTCACAATCGCAAAGCATCCAAATATGTTTCACCGCCCAAAACAAACCATTATGTGGTAGACACAAATTGCTGGAGGAACTCAGCGGGACAGGTAGCATCTCTGGAGAGAAGGAATAGGTGATGTTTCACAGAGTGCTGGAGTAACTCAGCGGGTCAGGCAGCATCTGTGGAGAACATGGATAGGTGACGTTTCACAGAGTGGTGGAGTAACTCAGCGGGTCAGGCAGCATCTGTGGAGAACATGGATAGGTGACGTTTCACAGAGTGCTGGAGGAACTCAGAGGGTCAGGCAGCATCTCTGGAGAGAAGGAACGGGTGACGTTTCGGGCTGATCAGTCTGACGAAGGGTCTCGACCCGAAACGCCACCCATTCCTTCTCTCCAGAGATGCTAGCTGCCCCGCTGAGTTACTCCAGCTTTTTGTGTCTACCTTCGATTTAAACCAGCGTCTGCAGTTCTTTCCTAGTAAATCATTATTTGGTTAAGAAGGAACTGCAGATGCTGGAAAAATCAAAATTAGACAAAAAAATGCTGGAGGAACTCAGCGGGCGAGGCAGCATCTTGGGAGAGAAGGATTGGGTGACGTTTCACAGAGTGCTGGAGGACCTCAGCGGGTCAGGCAGCATCTGTGGAGAACATGGATAGGTGACGTTTCACAGAGTGCTGGAGTAACTCAGCGGGTCAGGCAGCATCTGTGGGGAACATGGATAGGTGACGTTTCACAGAGTGCTGGAGGACCTCAGCGGGTCAGGCAGCATCTGTGGAGAACATGGATAGGTGACGTTTCACAGAGTGCTGGAGTAACTCAGCGGGTCAGGCAGCATCTGTGGAGAACATGGATAGGTGACGTTTCACAGAGTGCTGGAGTAACTCAGCGGGTCAGGCAGCATCTTGGGAGAGAAGGAATGGGTGACGTTTCAGGTGAACACCAGACTGATCTCGACCTGAAACGTCGCCTATTCCTTTTCTCCCTAGATTGCTGCCTCACCCGCTGAGTTCCTCCAGCAGTTTTTGTCCACTTTAAATCATGATTTGGATAGTTTACTCTAGAACTACACTGTGGCAATGAGCCTTGCGGCCCATCGAGACGACGTCGACTGTCCATCACCTGTTCACTCTAATTCTACGCTCTCCCACTTTCACATCCACTAGGGGCAATTTACAAAGACAATAGACAATAGGTGCAGGAGTAGGCCATTTGGCCCTTCGAGCCAGCACCGCCATTCACTGTGATCATGGCTGTCCATCCCCAATCAGTACCCCGTTCCTGCCTTCTCCCCATATCTCTGACTCCGCTATTTTTAACAGCCCTATCTAGCTCTCTCTTGAAAGCATCCAGAGAACCGGCCTCCACTGCCCTCTGAGGCAGAGAATTCCACAGATTCACCACTCTCTGTGAGAAAAAGTGTTTCCTCGTCTCCGTTCTAAATGGCTTACCCCTTATTCTTAAACTGTGGCCCCTGGTTCTGGGCTTCCCCAACATCGGGAACATGTTTCCTGCCTCCAGCATGTCCAAACCCTTAACAATCTTATATATTTCAATAAAATATCCTCTCATCCTTCTAAACTCCAGAGTGTACAAGCCCAGCTGCTCCATTCTCTCAGCATACGACATTCCCGCCATCCCGGGAATTAACCTTGTAAACCTACGCTGCACTCCCTCAACAGCAAGAATGTCCTTCCTCAAACTAGGGGACCAAAAATGCACTTAAGGTGTGGTGCACGAGGGCCCTGTACAACTACAGAAGGACCTCTTTGCTCCTAGACTCGACTCCTCTTGTTATGAAGGCCAACATGCCATTCGCTTTCTTCACTGCCATCTGTACCTGAATGCTTACTTTCATAGACTGATGAACAAGGACCCCCAGATCCCGTTGTACTTCCCCTTTTCCCAACTTGACACCTTTTAGATAGTAATCTGCCTTCCTGTTTTTGATACCAAAGTGGATAACCTCACATTTATCCACATTAACTTCATCTGCCAACTCCCCCAACCTGTCCAAGTCACCCTGCATTCTCATAGCATCCTCCTCACAGTTCACACTGCCACCAAGCCTTGTGTCAATAGACAATAGGTGCAGGAGTAGGCCATTTGGCCCTTCGAGCCAGCACCGCCATTCAATGTGATCATGGCTGATCGTCCCCAATCAGTACCCCGTTCCTGCCTCCCCAGATCCCTTGACTCCGCTATCTTTAAGAGCCCTATCCAACTCTCTCTTGAAAGCATCCCGAGAATTGGCCTCCACTGCCTTCTGAGGCAGAGAATTCCACAGACTCACCACTCTCTGAGTGAAAAAGTGTTTCCTCGTCTCCGGTCTAAATGGCTTACTCATTATTCTTAAACTGTGGCCCCTGGTTCTGGACTCCCCCAACTTCGGGAACAGCACCCGCAAATTTGCTGAAGGTCGATTAACGTACAAACATGCACGTCTTTGGGATGTGGGAGCAAACCGGAGCCCGCTGAGGAAACCCACCCAGTCACGGGGAGAATGTGGAAAGGATGTACAGACAGCACCCGACATCAGGATGGAACCCAGGTCCCTGGCACTGTGAGGCAGCAACTCCACCAGCTGTGCCACACTTGAGTACAATCTTCTTGGTGCTAGATCGCTGTTACATGCTGTTTTTTTTAATAGAGAGACACTTCTATAGGATTCAGAGAACACTCAATGCTGTGAGGTGCGGCACGCAGTGAAGAAAGCGAATGGTATGTTAGCATTCATAGCAAAAGGATTTGAGTATAGGAGAAGGGAGGTTCTACTGCAGTTGTACAGGGCCTTGGTGAGACCACACCTGGAGTATTGCGTACAGTTTTGGTCTCCTAATCTGAGGAAAGACATTCTTGCCATAGAGGGAGTACAGAGAAGGTTCACCAGACTGATTCCTGGGATGGCAGGACTTTCATATGAAGAAAGACTGGATAGACTCGGCTTGTACTCGCTAGAATTTAGAAGATTGAGGGGGGATCTTATAGAAAATTACAAAATTCTTAAGGGGTTGGACAGGCTAGGTGCAGGAAGATTGTTCCCGATGTTGGGGAAGTCCACAACAAGGGGTCACAGTTTAAGGATAAGGGGGAAGTCTTTTAGGACCGAGATGAGAAAAACATTTTTTCACACAGAGTGGTAAATCTGTGGAATTCTCTGCCACAGAAAGTAGTTGAGGCCAGTTCATTGGTTATATTTAAGAGGGAGTTAGATGTGGCCCTTGTGGCTAAAGGGATCAGGGGGTATGGAGAGAAGGCAGGTACAGGATACTGAGTTGGATGATCAGCCATGATCACATTGAATGGCGGTGCAGGCTCGAAGGGCCGAATGGCCTACTCCTGCACCTATTGTCTCTGTTTCTATGTGAGGTTGGGCAGAGGCTCCCGGTTAAATGGCCAATGGTCGAGTGCATGATAACTTCGCTCTGACTCAACTCCATCTCAACAAAGCTTGTGCTTCAGAAAGGATGCGATCAACATACAACTGGTACTCGATCACTGCAAATAAGCACTGTGCCCAATCAATAGTTGACAGGCCAGTCTTGGTTTGTAACTTGCCCAGAGCTCTGCAACAATTACATTTATTGAGGGTTTATAATAAACAAAATAGCAATTCTGGACAAGGACAGATTTGACAACATCTGAGATTGAGCCAGATGAACGTTCAACATTTGGTCAGTTTTGAGCATCTTAAAGAGGGAAGGAGAAGAATGTTTAGGGATGCAATCCAGGATATGTGACGATAACCACATAACCTGTCTCTTATATCCTTCTGCAGTTGTACAGAGCCCGAGTGAGACCACACCTGGAGTATTGTGTGCAGTTTTGATTCCCTAATTTGAGGAAGGACATTCTTGCTATTGAGGGAGTGCAGCGTAGGTTTACAAGGTTAATTCCCGGGATGGCGGGACTGTCATATACTGAGAGAATGGAGCGGCTGGGCTTGTACACTCTGGAGTTTAGAAGGATGAGAGGGCATCTCATTGAAACATATAAGATTGTTAAGGGCTTGGACACACTAGAGGCATGAAACATGTTCCCGATGTTGGGGGAGTCCAGAACCAGGGTCCACAGTTTAAGGATAAGGAGTAAGCCATTTCGAACGGAGACGAGGAAACACTTTTTCTCACAGAGAGTGATGAGTCTGTGGAATTCACTGCCTCAGAGGGCGGTGGAGGCAGGTTCTCTGGATGTTTTCAAGAGAGAGCTGGATAGGGCTCTTAAAATAGCGGAGTCAGGTTATATGGGGAGAAGGCAGGAACGGGGTACTGATTGTGGATGATCAGCCATGATCACATTGAATGGTGGTGCTGACTCGAAGGGCCAAATGGCCTACTCCTGCACCTATTGTCTATATAAAAAAGATATGTCAATAGAGGGTTCAATAGTAACAAAAGCAGCTGGGGAAAATTATTTGTCCCCCCCACATAACAGCAGCTAATGATCTTTCACAGAGAGAGAGTAAATTATGCTAGAGGCTAAACATGGATACAAGAGTACGGAAGCATTTGGGAAATGCTCTGGTGGCTGCTCCGTTACTGGGACTGGGATACAGTTAAACGGGAATGGTGGAAAGCACTGCCCATGAATGGATATCTCTGCACCAATACAGGCTGAAGGAAGGGCACTTGTGTTTTTGGCCCATGACATTCACATTAACCGTCCGCAGACAGTACCTCAGATTGCTTGTGACACGTTTTGGCAGTTAATGTAAAGGCAAAGAAAAACACAATACAGTAGTAAGGAGTCGGAAGGGAAGCCGTGCTGTGCCACCTCAGTTCTTACCTCCTGCAGTGCTAACAAAGCATGTGCTTGCCATCTGAAGTCATGTCCACGGGTAAATCGAGAAGCCACTTCACGAACCTGAAAAGTACAAGCCCAGAAAATGGCTAGCCTGTTCATTCACGCAGAGTTGCCACATTTTTCCCATACAACCGGGCAGGAGGTACAGATGCCTGAAGTCCCACACCACCAGGTTCGGGAACAGCTCCGTTCCTACAGCCACCAGGTTGTTGAACCAACCCACCCACTATTGCTCAGCGCCGAACACTTCAGACCAGCACCACCATCGACGAGAAGGGACAACAGAGTAAGATCAGGGCCAATTGCGAGCGGTGCGAGGGGGGACGTGAATACGGAGGTCAAAGTGCTGTATATGAATGCGAGAAGTATAAGAAATAAAGTGGACGAGCTTGAGGCTCAGTTAGAAACTGGCAAGTATGATGTTGTGGGAATTACTGAAACATGGCTGCAAGAGGGCCAGGGCTGGGAACTGAATATTCAAGGGTATACCTCCTATCGAAAAGACAGACAGGTGGGCAGAGGGGGTGGGGAAGCTCTGTTGGTGAGGAACGAAATTCAGTCCCTTGCAAGGGGTGACATTGAAACAGGAGATGTGGAGTCAGTATGGATAGAACTAAGGAATTGTAAGGGTAAAAAGACCCTAATGGGACTTATCTACAGGCCCCCAAACAGTAGCCTGGACATAGGGTGCAAGTTGAATCAGGAGTTCAAATTGGCATGTAGCAAAGGTAATGCTGTGGTTGTTATGGGAGATTTCAACATGCATGTAGACTGGGAAAATCAGGTTGGTACTGGACCCCAAGAAAGGGACTTTGTAGAGTGCCTTCGTGATGGATTCTTAGCACAGCTTGTATTGGAGCCTACCAGGGAGAAGGCAATTTTGGATTTAGTGTTATGTAATGAACCGGATTTGATAAAGGAACTTGAGGTTAAGGAGCCATTAGGAGGTAGTGACCATAATATGGTCAGGTTTAATCTACAATTGGAGAGGGAGAAGGGTAGATCGGAGGTGTCAGTGTTACAGTTGAATAAAGGGGACTATGGGGCCATGAGGGAGGAGCGGGTCAAAGTTGACTGGAAAGATACACTAGCAGGGATGACAGTGGAACAAAAATGGCAGGTGTTTCTAGGAATAATACAGAAGGTGCAGGATCAGTTCATTCCGAGGAGGAGAAAGATTCCAAGGGGAGAAAGGGACTACCATGGCTGACAAGGGACGTCAGGGACAGTATAAAAATTAAAGCGAAGAAGTACAACGTAGCAAAGATGAGCGGGTAGCAAGAGGATTGGGTAATGTTTAAAGCACAACAGAAGATAACCAAAAGGACAATACGGGGAGAAAAGATGAGGTACGATGGTAAGCTAGCCAAGAATATAAAGCAGGATAGTAAAAGCTTCTTTAGGTATGTGAAGAGGAAAAAAAATAGTTAAGACCAAAGTTGGACCCTTGAAGACCGAAAAAGGTGAATTTATTATGGGGAACAAGGCAGATGCGTTGAACAGGTATTTTGGATCAGTCTTCACTAAGGAGGACACAAACAATCTTCCTGATATAGTAGTGGCCAGAGGATCTGGGGTGACGGAGGAACTGAAGGAAATCCACATTAGGCAGGAAATGGTGTTGGGTAGACTGATGGGACTGAAGGCTGATAAATCCCCAGGGCCTGATGGTCTGCATCCCAGGGTACTTAAGGAAGTGGCTCTAGAAATCGTGGATGCATTGGTGATAATTTTCTATTGTTCTATAGGCTCGGGATCAGTTCCTGTGGATTGGAGGGTAGCTAATGTTATCCCACTTTTTAAGAAAGGCAAGAGAGAAAAAACAGGGAATTATAGACCAGTTAGCCTGACATCGGTGGTGGGGAAGATGCTGGAGTCAATTATAAAAGATGAAACAGCCGCACATTTTGATAGCGGTAACAGGGTCGGTCTGAGTCAGCATGGATTTATGAAGGGGAAATCATGTTTGACTAATCTTCTGGAATTTTTGGAGGATGCAACTGGGAAAATGGACAAGGGAGAGCCAGTGGATGTAGTGTACCTGGACTTTCAGAAAGCATTTGATAAGGTCCCACATAGGAGATTAGTGGGCAAAATTAGGGCACATGGTATAGGGGGTAGCGTGCTGACATGGATAGAGAACTGGTTGGCCGACAGGAAACAAAGAGTAGGGATTAACGGATCCCTTTCAGAATGGCAGGCAGTGACTAGTGGGGTACCGCAAGGCTCGGTGCTGGGACCGCAGCTATTTACAATATACATCAATGATTTGGATGAAGGGGTTCAAAGTAACATTCGCAAATTTGCAGATGACACAAAGCTGGGTGGCAGTGTGAACTGTGAGGAGGATGCTATGAGAATGCAGGGTGACTTGGACAGATTGGGGGAGTGGGCAGATGCATGGCAGATGAAGTTTAATGTGGATAAATGTGATGTTATCCAACTTGGTATAAAAAAGAGTAGGCAGATTACTATCTAAATGGCGTCAAGTTGGGAAAAGGGGAAGTACAACGGGATCTGGGGGTCCTTGTTCATCAGTCTATGAAAGTAAGCATGCAGGTGTGAAAGTTAGTGCGGTTATCCTCTATCTTATTGAGCTTATTTAGTTGTATTTGCTATTAACCTCCATTTTGTACACAGCATGCTGGTAACAGTTTGAAATATTGGCCAATTTAGAAGGCTGCAAAAGCCTGTGAATGCTGAGCACAGAGCTTGTAAACGACCTTCGCTGTCTCAATGAGAATAGAATAAGGTTTGTTCCCGGGCGTCTACTGATACCAGCAAGCTGTAAGAAGAACAATAGGCCTGTTCTTCCCTTGCAGCTGTTCTGTTTCCCAGACTAATGGTTATACTTTGTTTCTTCCCCAATGTAGCTGAGGGGATCCATTGTGTTTAACTGAAGCTCCTTTGTTATTAACCATGTGCTTATGGCTGTTTTATGAGTATAAAGATGTGTGTAAAATCCTCTGTATCGCCAGTCTGAACAGCGCCAACCTTTGGTGTGGACGCTCTGTAAACATCACTGGCTGTTTTTCTATTTCACCTTGGTGACGCAGTAAAGCCTTTTTACAGAGATTTTTGACTTTGATTTATTCTACCATCCGAGTGAAGTAAACTTTAACATTTGGCATATAGTCAGCAGGATACCTTTGGGATAGACAGCACGGACGTATAAGTGGCAATAGTGCAACTGAGGTTCGGAGGGGGATTTTTGTGCACACTCCTGGCCCCTTGAGCCAGGTCCCCACATCCGACTCCTTGGGGCACTGTGGTCTGATCTCACACTCCCAACTGGTATCTGAACGAACAAAGAATTGAGGCGAGTATACTTTGAATTTTTATTCGTCGGTCCTGTTGAGAGATCCAGGGTATGCTGGATTGAGAAACGGGGGACGAGGTGTCCGTTTGCCTTGTTGAGAGATCCAGGGGATTGCTGGATTAAGACACGAGCGGGGGTGCTTGGAGAAGGAGTGTGTGAGAGAGAGTGAGAGAATGTGTGACAGAGAGAGAGAGAGAAAGTTGGTGGAGACGCTAGATAACAGTTAGATGGATGATGCTTGTTAAAGAGGAATTGAATTGTGTATGAAGATGGAACTATTAAAGGAATGGAAATTAGTTTAGACGGAATTTCTGTGGGCAGAGGAATAGGAGATAAGGGTTCAGGCACAGAAAGAATGCACTGATAAGAGTTCGGAAAACAAACCCGGTACCGGTAAATCTTCTCGAGACCCTATGTCTGGCAATGGCGACTCTGTCTATAGAAGAAACATAGAAACATAGAAATTAGGTGCAGGAGTAGGCCATTCGGCCCTTCGAGCCTGCACCGCCATTCAATATCATCATGGCTGATCATCCAACTCAGTATCCCGTACTTGCCTTCTCTCCATACCCTCTGTTCCCTTTAGCCACAAGGGCCACATCTAACTCCCTCTTAAATATAGCCAATGAACTGGCCTCGACTACCCTCTGTGGCAGAGAGTTCCAGAGATTCACCACTCTCTGTGTGAAAAAAGTTTTCCTCATCTCGGTTTTAAAGGATTTCCCCCTTATCCTTAAGTTGTGACCCCTTGTCCTGGACTTCCCCAACATCGGGAGCAATCTTCCTGCATCTAGCCTATCCAACCCCTTAAGAATTTTGTAAGTTTCTATAAGATCCCCTCTCAATCTCCTAAATTCTAGAGAGTATAAACCAAGTCTATCCAGTCTTTCTTCATAAGACAGTCCTGACATCCCAGGAATTAGTCTGGTGAACCTTCTCTGCACTCCCTCTATGGCAATAATGTCCTTCCTCAGATTTGGAGACCAAAACTGTACGCAATACTCCAGGTGTGGTCTCACCAAGACCCTGTACAACTGCAGTAGAACCTCCCTGCTCCTATACTCAAATCCTTTTGCTATGAAAGTTAACATACCATTCGCTTTCTTCACTGCCTGCTGCACCTGCATGCCTACTTTCAATGACTGGTGTACCATGACACCCAGGTCTCGCTGCATCTCCCCTTTTCCTAGTCGGCCACCATTTAGATAATAGTCTGCTTTCCTGTTTTTGCCACCAAAATGGATAACCTCACATTTATCCACATTATACTGCATCTGCCAAACATTTGCCCACTCACCCAGCCTATCCAAGTCACCTTGCAGTCTCCTAGCATCCTCCTCACAGCTAACACTGTCCCCCAGCTTAGTGTCATCCGCAAACTTGGAGATATTGCCTTCAATTCCCTCATCCAGATCATTAATATATATTGTAAATAGCTGGGGTCCCAGCACTGAACCTTGCGGTACCCCACTAGCCACTGCCTGCCATTGTGAAAAGGACCCGTTTACTCCCACTCTTTGCTTCCTGTTTGCCAGCCAGTTCTCTATCCAATCAGTTCTCTATCCACATCAAGAAGGGGGAGGTGGCCAAACACAATCTGGATCGCTGTCCAACCACAGCTCAGACCACTCCCATTTGAACATTAGCCCGCCCACCATTACATTTGAACTACTCCCATTGTTCATTTTAAATTCTTACTCCAACAAAGAAGACAACTTTTGCAAACCTCCCAGTCATACTTCACAAACTCTGCCAGGGGAATTTGCTAGATTGCTAATTCTGCATCATTCTGCAAATTGGTTCCCATAGAAACAATTTTTTATATAGACAGAACGGCTTTTGTCAGATAAGGGGAGGAAAATATAAAATTAATAGAGAGACGTCTCTAATGTTGCATGACTTTTGCCACTTTAGCTTTCTCCTTTTGGATACCTGATGTGTATTACCTGTTTTGTAATCGTTTTTCTTTCAATGTTCAAAGATTAGTATTTGTTAAAGCCAAAAACTATTTCAAAAGTGTTCATCCAAATTGTCACTAATCAAAGTTCTATCTCTTATCTGCTCAGTGTTCTTTTCAAGGCTATGAACGAACTGGCAGCCTGACTTTGCTGTGTACATTATTTTGCTATGTCTTTTAATAAGCACATGCATTTTATGGATCCAGGTAAAAGTAGAAATTTTAGACAGTTGTCAACTAACCTCGGGGACCCCGTTTTCTGAAAAGCAATTCTGTTATAAAAAGATTGGAGTGGGAAGAAAAAGCAAGCGACTTATGGCTGCTAATACAGTTAAACCTCAGCAAACAGCCTACCGTTTAAAACAAATTGCCTTTGAGGTTTGAATAACTTTTGGCACAGAATATTAGTGCCGTGACCTTGCATGTGCTGAGCCGATAAACATAGACAATAGGTGCCCTATTCGGCCCTTCGAGCCTGCACCGCCATTCAATATGATCATGACTGATCATCCAACTCAGTATCCTGTACCTGCCTTCTCTCCATACCCCCTGATCCCTTTAGCCACAAGGGCCACATCTAACTCCCTCTTAAATATAGCCAATGAACTGGCCTCAACTACCTTCTGTGCAGAGAGTTCCAGAGATTCACCACTCTCTGTGTGAAAAATGTTTTTCTCATCTCGGTCCTAAAGGATTTCCCCTTTATCCTTAAACTGTGACCCCTTGTCCTGGACTTCCCCAACATCGGGAACAATCTTCCTGCATCTAGCCTGTCCAACCCCTTAAGAATTTTGTAAGTTTCTATAAGATCCCCCCTCAATCTTCTAAATTCTAGCGAGTACAAGCCGAGTCTATCCAGTCTTTCTTCATATGAAAGTCCTGACATACCAGGAATCAGTCTGGTGAACCTTCTCTGTACTCCCTCTATGGCAAGAATGTCTTTCCTCAGATTTGGAGACCAAAACTGTACGCAATACTCCAGGTGTGGTCTCACCAAGACCCTGTACAACTGCAGTAGAACCTCCCTGCTCCTATACTCAAATCCTTTTGCTATGAATGCTAACATACCATTCGCTTTCTTCACTCTGCTGCACCTGCATGCCTACTTTCAATGACTGGTGTACCAAGACACCCAGGTCTCGTTGCATCTCCCCTTTTCCTAATCGGCCACCATTTAGATAATAGTCTACTTTCCTGTGTTTGCCCCCAAAGTGGATAACCTCACAAAAAAACAGCAGCTTCTAAATTGCTTCTTGTAAATTTTTGCACGATTGTGGTATACAGAACAGTCTTGTCAGAAAACGAGAAGGTATATTACAAAGCGACGTCTTTGAAGATGAAATATTATGTACTGCTTGTAAATAAATGCTTTTGTATGTGTGCATGTTCCTTTAAGAAATGGCAATTTGTTGGGGGGCGTTAACATTGATCACCTAGAAAAACCAGTTTGACTGCTTGGCCGCGGGAGTATATTATTCTTCCGAAGGTGGGGAGGTTGCCACTCTTTTCTATTTTTAAACCTTTGTGGTTCTAAATACTGAGTTTTGTGGAGGTGTATTGTGGAAATTACTTAATTGAGGAATTTATTTTGATGTGCAAATTTGTGCTGTATGAATCTAATTGTTTTGTGTGAAATTTCTGGCCAAAATTGCATGAACTTGCAACTTGCAACAAAATTGCAACAAGGCATGAAAGAACTCATTGCTTGCTGATATACTTCACACGGTCACTCATATTTTTCTTAGACAAGCTTTCCCTCGTAGGAAAGATAAGAGGGGCCCTGTTATGGTAATTAGAACAATAAGGAGTCAGAATGAAGTGATACAGAACAGAAACATATTAGAACTTGGCTGATTAAAGCCATTGATATTCTGTATTATAAACGCTGGTTTTCCATTTGGCAGATCACAAATGTATTTTTGCCCCAGACCATTCAGTGTTTTATAAACCGACAGTAATATTTTGAAATCAATTGTTTGACAGACTGAAGACCAGTGTAACAAACTTAATCTGATCCACTATAGATTTAAAGAGGACTCGAACAGCAGTTTGCATGATCTAATGGTTGGCTTTGGTTTGATAGAGAGAGACTACGAGGATTGATTTGGATAAGTGGGAGAGTAAAATCTGTACTAATGCTCATGTGCTGTGGTAACCATCGCCATTCATACAGCCCCCAACCTACGGTAATATCGAGTTTGCAGCTCTTGCAGCACCACCTGCGTCCACTACAGCAGCACTGGCAGAGTTCCCTGACTCCAACAGCACCAGTTTGGTGTCATTCCCAGTTCCAGGAGTAAGATTAAAAAGACCAACCTATACCACAAGTTCTAACCCCAGTAGAACACGCAAGATTCCTAGCTAACTTGGGGTTCCGAACCCATGACGTGCTGATTAATTAACATGCTCAGAATGAAGCCAGAGGGGAAGCAATCCTTACTGCCCTTACTACCACCATACTAAAACCTATTGACCTGAGTGAGGTGCCTTTGGAATTGTGGAAGCAGGACTATGAGGTTGCCGTGCATAAAACAAATAAAGTGAACCTCCCATCCAATGCAAAGGATTTGGGAGTTATGGTAAAGCAAGCGATTGGTCTGGCGAATCCATACACGAGCCAGGAACAAGAACTGTCTAATAACTGTACTGTTCAATTTTATCAGTGACCAAGGCGGGTTACTACACAGCTGCAACATCATCTGGGGAGTGAGGTAACAGAGTATGTGGACCCACAGGAGTGAGCAGAAGACTCCACTAAGGTAGGATGATTCAGATTAACCCCATCCAAGTAGCTCCCCAGAAAAGTTAACACTGCCCTCTATATGACAGTACCCGCTGAAGCAGCAGGCAAGTACCACCATCAATCGGGCATCCTTTCTCATCAGATCACCAGAGGAACAAGCTGAGTCATGGCACGACTGCCCATTTGTGATTAAAGAACATACTTGTGTTCGGGAAGATTTGACAGATATTCCCACGACAAACCCTGCCTTAACTATGTATATAGATGGGAGCCTCTGAAACATCATTCATCATTCTCTACCAAACAAGCGGAACTGTTCACCTTCATAAGGGCATGCATCTAAGGGAAGGACTTGGGAATCAATGTTTATACTGACTTCAGATATGCTTTTGGAGTGATCTGTGACTTTGGTCAGTTGTGGAATAACAGGGGATTCTTGACTTCAGCAGGAACACAGATTTCTCCCCAGCAATTGATATCAGACCTGTTACTACCCCTTATGTTGCCAAGATAAATTACCCAGTAGCTAAGGAAATGTCCCAAGGGTGCGGGGTGGTGCTACCTAAAATGATGAGGCTGACTAAAAGCATAGAGAAAGACAAGTCTACCTCAGAAAAATCAATGCCAACCATCCAAGATGTCAGTTTTATAAATATATTTTAGTTATTGAAGATGTCTTTATTCAATGGATTGCTTATCCTACCATGTTTTACTGCCTATCTTATAACATTTACATTATGTTCACTCCCTTACACATAATGGAAAGGGGGGAATGTTAGAAAATTGTAAAGCCACATGGTGGCATCCGCGGATGACAAAATAAATGTTACAAATTGTTTCCCAATGCCAGGTTTGCCAGAGATACAACCCTGGAAAACCTGTGCGGGTAGAACCAGGCCATATGCCTATACCACATTGGCCTTTCCTGTACATCCAAATTGATTTGATTGACCTACATGAAGTTACTAACAGATTCTTTGTCAGTTTTGCATTCACAGGTACGAGAGGCACAGCAGATTGCTGACGAGCCACCAACAGAGGGATTGCTGCAGGCCGGCGACTACGTGCTGATAGGTAATTGGGATCGGAAGAAATTGGGCAGCACCTGGAGAGGTCCATACCTTGTGCTTCTCACCACTCATACAGCTGCTAAAGTCGAAGGACACCCTCGCTGGGTGCATTATTTGATAAATTGATTGAGACAATCAAAAGGGGGGAATGTGAAAGTTAGTGCGGTTATCCTCTATCTTATTGAGCTTATTTAGTTGTATTTGCTATTAACCACCATTTTGTACACAGCATGCTGGTAACAGTTTGAAATATTGGCCAATTTAGTAGGCTGCAAAAGCCTGTGAATGTTGAGCACAGAGCGTGTAAACGACCTTCGCTGTCTCAATGAGAATAGAATAAGGTTTGTTCCCGGGCGTCTACTGATACCAGCAAGCTGTAAGAAGAACAACAGGCCTGTTCTTCCCTTGCAGCTGTTCTGTTTCCCAGACTAATGGTTATACTTTGTTTCTTCCCCAATGTAGGTGAGGGGATCCATTGTGTTTTAACTGAAGCTCCTTTGTTATTAACCATGTGCTTATGGCTGTTTAATGAGTATAAAGATGTGTGTAAAATCCTCTGTATCGCCAGTCTGAACAGCGCCAGCCTTTGGTGTGGACGCTCTGTAAACATCACTGGCTGTTTTTCTATTTCACCTTGGTGACGCAGTAAAGCCTTTTTACAGAGATTTTTGACTCTTTGATTTATTCTACCATCCGAGTGAAGTAAACTTTAACACAGGTACAGCAGGCAGTTAAGAAAGTGAATGGCATGTTGGCCTCTATAACAAGAGGAGTCGAGTATAGGAACAAAGAGGTCCTTCTGCAGTTGTACCGGGTCCTAGTGAGACCACACCTGGAGTATTGTGTGCAGTTTTGGTCCCCTAATTTGAGGAAGGACATTCTTGCTCTTGAGGGAGTGCTGTATAGGTTTACAAGGTTAATTCCCGGGATGGCGGGACTGTCATATGCTGAGAGAATGGAGCGGCAGGGCTTGTACACTCTGGAGTTTAGAAGGATGAGAGGGTATCTTATTGAAACATATAAGATTGTTAAGGGTTTGGACACGCTAGAGGCAGGAAACATGTTCCCGATGTTGGGGGAGTCCAGAACCAGGGGCCACAGTTTAAGAATAAGGAGTAAGCCATTTAGAACAGAGACGAGGAAACACTTTTTCTCACAGAGAGTTGTGAGTCTGTGGAATTCTCTGCCTCAGAAGGCGGTGGAGGTCGGTTCTCTGGATACTTTCAAGAGAGAGCTAGATAGGGCTCTTAAAGATAGCGGAGTCAGGGGATATGGGGAGAAAGCAGGAACGGGGTACTGATTGGGGTTGATCAGCCATGATCACATTGAATGGCGGTGCTGGCTGCAAGGGCCGAATGGCCTACTCCTGCACCTATTGTCTATGTCTATTGACTTGCTTTCAAATTGTTTTCCTCGAATGCACTGTTGATCCACCGGCTTTTTCCACAATCATGACGAGCAATTTTTGTTCTGTGTGCTGTCTTAATAGACAATAGGTGCAGGAGTGGGCCATTCGGCCCTTCGAGCCAGCACCGCCATTCAATGTGATCATGGCTGATCATCCACAATCAGTACCCCGTTCCTGCCTTCTCCCCATTTGCCTTGACTCCGCTATCTTTAAGAGCTCTATCTAACTCTCTCTTGAAAGTATCCAGAGAACCGGCCTCCACCGCCCTCTGAGGCAGCAAATACCACAGATTCACAACTCTCTGTGTGAAAAAGCTTTTCTTCATCTCCGTTCTAAATGGCCTACCCCTTATTCTTAAACTGTGGCCCCTGGTTCTGGACTCCCCCAACATCGGGAACATGTTTCCTGCCTCTAGCGTGTCCAACCCCTTAATAATGTTATATGTTTCAATAAGATCTCCTTTCATCCTTCTACATTCCAGAGTATACAAGCCCATCCGCTCCATTCTATCAACACATGGCAGTCCCGCCATCCCGGGAATTGACCTGGTGAACCTACACTGCACTCCGTTCAAGAGCAAGGATATCCTTCCTCAAATTTGGAGACCAAAACTGCACTCCAATTCTCTGGATGCTTTCAAGAGAGGGTTAGATAAAGATAGCATAGTCAAGGGATATGGGGTGAAGGCAGGAACGGGGTGCTGATTGTGGATGAGCAGCCATGGTCACATTGAATGGCGGTGCTGGCTCGAAGGGCCGAATGGCCTACGCCTGCACCTATGGTCAATTGTCTATCATCCATGATTATATTGAAAGGCGGTGCTGGCTCGACGGGCCGAATGGCCTATTCCTGCATCGACTGTCTATATACTATCATCCATGATCACAGTGAATGGCGGTGCTGCCTCGAAGGGCCGAAGGGCCTCCTCCTGCACCTATGTTTCTTTCCCATACAATCTGCAGAGAGCACTTGTGTTTCCAGCTACCACTGAGCATTTTCAGCATTGGTTACCAGCTGGTTCCAGGACTCACCACCTTGCTGAAGGGCAGCTTCCTCAGCAGCAACTCTGTCGACTTCTGGTATTTGCGTATCTCCATCAAGGCCCTTGTGCCTGGGCGAAACCTCCTGCGTCGGGCAGGCGGTGGAGCTCCTACAAACACAGGGATAGAAGGATGGCAACATGTCTGCATACTGACAACCGCATCAACCACTGGTAACATCACATCCAAGGATCAGGTGCGAGCTGAGATAAGAGGGTGATGTGCACTGCCATGTTTGCAGTGACGGAGAAGAGGCTGGAAGTAAGACGTGGTGGGATCCATGAATCCTCTCCGCTCTAAGGGGGGGGGGGGTGAGTGAGACCAACATTTCAACAGACTCTCCTCTGTAAATGATGTCCATTTTAATTCATGCCGATCAAATCAACTACTATAATCACGTTCCCTATGTTGGGGGAGTCCAGAACCAGGGGCCACAGTTTAAGAATAAGGGGTAAGCCATTTAGAACGGAGACGAGGAAACACTTTTTCACTCAGAGAGTTATGAGTCTGTGGAATTCTCGGCCTCAGAAGGCAGTGGAGGCCAATTCTCGGGATGCTTTCAAGAGAGAGTTGGACAGGGCTCTTAAAGATCGTCAAGGAAGATTGCTCCCGATGTTGGGGAAGTCCAGGACAAGGGGTCACAGCTTAAGGATAAGGGGGAAATCCTTTAAAACCGAGATGAGAAGAACTTTTTTCACACAGAGTGGTGAATCTCTGGAACTCTCTGCCACAGAGGGTAGTCGAGGCCAGTTCATTGGCTATATTTAAGAGGGAGTTAGATGTGGCCCTTGTGGCTAAAGGGATCAGAGGGTATGGAGAGAAGGCAGGTACGGGATACTGAGTTGGATGATCAGCCATGATCATATTGAATGGCGGTGCAGGCTCGAAGGGCCGAATGGCCTACTCCTGCACCTAATTACTATGTTTCTATGATCTGGGGAGAAGGCAGGAACGGGGTACTGATTGTGGATGATCAGCCATGATCACAGTGAATGGCGGTGCTGTCTCGAAGGGCCGAATGGCCTCCTCCTGCACCTATTGTCTAGAAAGACACGGGACATGTGAACTTCAACGGTACTTTAACAGTTCTCTCCGTTCCTGCAAAGACCAGCCCTGTTTCTCTTCCTTACTGGTCTATGTGCATGCCCGTCGTCAGTGGTATCCTGCTTACATGGCAGGGTTCTGCAATGAACCAATGAGCATCTGAATCCCCTGCGCACAAATCCAAACCATGGTCACATCCCTGAAATCTAGCACACTCCAGCAGCTCGCCAATACTAAGCATGTTACCCCCCCCCCCACACACACACACACACACAATTCATGTACGTACACCCCTGATTTTGTACAGATGTTTACAACATATATAAACATGGCATATCTGCACTCTTGCAGTGCCACCTGCAGCAGGCATTACCATAGTAATCAGAGATTTTAATCTGTGTTCGTACATGGGTATATTGCACGATTTAGCTCCCTGAAAGTGGCAACACATGTAGTAAAGGTGGGTGGTATGCTTGCCTTCATCAGTAAGCACATTAGAAGTGCAATTACAGATCCATTACAGAGTCCAGAGTAATTAGAAATTAATTAAAAGGTGTGACTGTAGATAGATATTTAAGAATATTCCAGTTGATGGCTTCGAAAAGATCATCCACCACATTCATCTCCTCCCGCCTAGATTACTGCAACTCCCTTTACACTGGCATCAGCCAATCTTCCCTGTCCCGCCTGCAACTGGTCCAAAACGTCACAGCGAGACTCCTGACGGGCACCCGAAAAAGGGACCACATCACCCCGATCCTGGCCTCTCTCCACTGGCTCCCCTGTGCGGTTCCGTATAAACTTCAAGATCCTCCTCCACGTCTACAAAGCCCTCAATGGGCTTGCCCCCACCTACATAAACAGTCTTCTCACCCACCACTCCACCTCCAGGCCCCTCAGATCGGCCGACTTGGGGTTGCTGAATATCCCGCGGTCTAGGCATAAGCTCAGGGGCAACCGTGCCTTTGTGGTTGCAGCCCCTAGATTGTGGAACAGCATCCCCATTCCCATCAGAACTGCCCCCTCCATCGACTCTTTTAAGTCAAGACTAAAAACGTATCTATACTCCCAAGCCTTTCCTGACGTCCTCTGAGTGAGGGCTACATGTATATATGTATGTAGTTTGTTTTGTTTGTGCTATTCTTATAACAAATGTAAAGCACTTTGGCCAATGAGAGTTGTTTTTTAAATGTGCTATATAAATAAATGTGACTTGAAGAAGGAACTGCAGATGCTGGAAAAATCAACGGTAGACAAAAAATGCTGGAGGAACTCAGCGGGTGAGGCAGCATCTCTGAAGAGAAGGAATGGGCGACGTTTCAGGTCGAGACTCTCTTTCAGACTGAAATATTGATTTAGTAGAAAAGAACTGCAGATGCTGGTTTAAATCATAGGTAGGCAAAATGCTGGAGGAACTCAGCAGGTGAGGCAGGTTCTGAGGGAGGGTCTCGACCCGAAACGTCGCCTATTCCTTCGCTTCATAGACGCTGCCTCACCCGCTGAGTTCCTCCAGCAGTTTTTGTCTGCCTGTAGATTGATATAATTCTGCTGCCCTACCAGGAGGTTCTTTTTAACAAGAGCCACAAGACCTGGAGACTTGCTATATTGTGTGGATGAAATGCTGTCGATGGTAGGTGTGTTGTAAGGTTTGGACTCTTCACCTTCCCACGCCATGGCTATTAGAAGTACATCCCAGGTGCAGAACACTTTCCGTAACCTTTCTAGAGGCAGATCATATTCATACAATGGTTTGTTCCCATTAATCAACAGCATTTGGCTGCCTCGCCAACAGTCTGTCTGCTCCCTCTCTGTTTTTATTATTTTAAGTATGTTTTAATGTTTCTTGGTCTGTTTTATGTGGGGGGGCGGGGGGGGAAATGTTTTTCAGTCATTTACCTCGACAGAGATGCGATTTTTCTCCGTATCGCATCTCAGTCCCCCTGTGGCCTAACAACGTGGAGTGGTGCAGCCTTTCCTGAAGACCGGCTCGGAGCTTCACTCCACGGGCGCGGACTTACCGTCGCAGAGCGTGCGATCCTTTGCTGAGGATCGGCAGTGGAAGAGCAAGCCTGCGGTCTCCGGTAAGAAGAGGCAGACCCGGGAGCTCCATGCCGCGGGAGTGCTCCGATCAGTCCAGACGCCGGAGTTTCCATCATCCCCACAGGAGGGCTTTGGAAATCGGACCGTTGGCAGCTGGCGACTGCGAAGGGTTCATCAGCCCCGATCACGGGTGAACAAAGGAGGAAGATGACTGAACTTTATTACCTTCCATCACAGTGAGGAATGTGCAGTAAATAGGTTCTTCTGCAGTTGTATAGGACTCTGGTAAGACCACATCTGGAGTATTGTGTACAGTTTTGGTCTCCTAATTTGAGGAAGGACATCCTTGTGATTGAGGCAGTGCAGTGTAGGTTCACGAGATTGATCCCTGGGATGGTGGGACTGTCATATGAGGAAAGATTGAAAAGACTAGGCTTGTATTCACTGGAGTTTAGAAGGATGAGGGGGAGATCTTATAGAAACATATAAAATTATAAAAGGACTGGACAAGCTAGATGCAGGAAATATGTTCCCAATGTTGGGCGAGTCCAGAACCAGGGGCCACAGTCTTAGAATAAAGGGGAGGTCATTTAAGACTGAGGTGAGAAAAAACGTTTTCACCCAGAGAGTTGTGAATTTATGGAATTCCCTGCCACAGAGGGCAGTGGAGGCCAAATCACTGGATGGATTTAAGAGAGAATTAGATAGAGCTCTGGGGGCTAGTGGAATGAAGGGATATGGGGAGAAGGCAGGCACGGGTTATTGATTGGGGACGATCAGCCATGATCACAATGAATGGCGGTGCTGGCTCGAAGGGCCAAATGGCCTCCTCCTGCGCCTATTGTCTATGTTTCTTTGATTCCGCTGTGGTGGATGTTTATGTTAAAATGTATTTAATGTGACTGTGTGTACTGTTGCTTTTCACTCAGTATGGCTGTATGGTAACTGAAAATATCACTGTACCTTAATTGATGCATGTGACAAATGATGTGAACTTGAACATTTGCAATGACATAGTCAGCCACCGTAAAGGGCCTGTCCCACTTGGGGCATCATTTGCGCATCACGCAGGTGGCGCGTGAAGATTTTGTGAATCACAAAATTCTGGGTCGCTGCGCGCAACTGCACGTTACTGCCTACGTCACCACGCACCACGTCACGTAAATGACACGCAAATGACGCCCAAGTGGGACAGGCCCTTAACCGAGAAAGAAATAGAAACATAGGAATTAGGTGTAGGAGTAGGCCATTCGTCCCTTCGAGCCTGCACCGCCATTCAATATGATCATTGCTGATCAACCAACCAAGTATGCATTCTCTCCATACCCCCTGATCCCTTTAGCCACAAAGGCCACATCTAACTCCCTCTTAAATATAGCCAATGAACTGGCCTCAACTACCTTCTGTGGCAGAGAATTCCACAGATTCACCACTCTCTGTGTGAAAAATGTTTTTCTCATCTCGGTCCTAAAAGACTACCCCCTTATCCTTAAACTGTGACCCCTTGTTCTGGATTTTCCCAACATCGGGAACAATCTTCCTGCATCTAGCCTGTCCAACCCCTTAAGAATTTTGTAAGTTTCTATAAGATCCCCCCTCAATCTTCTAAATTCTAGCGAGTATAAGCCGAGTCTATCCAGTCTTTCTTCATATGAAAGTCCTGCCATCCCATGAATCAGTCTGGTGAACCTTCTCTGTACTCCCTCTATGGCAAGAATGTCTTTCCTCAGAATAGGAGACCAAAACTGTACACAATACTCTATACTCACTTGGGCGTCATTTGCGCGTCACGCAGGCGACCGTGCGTCACTGCCTACGTCACCACGCACCATGTCACATAAATGACGTGCAAATGGTGCCCAAGTGGGACACGCCCTTAACCGAGAAAGAAATGTTAAATAAGAACAAGCTAGCGCGGGGAGATAAAAGCAAACAAGACTGAAATGATCTTACTTTGGGGGGGGCTAACTTCCCGTCTCTGATGGGGAGTACCGTGCTCCCTGCGCCTCGGCGACCTCCCAGGAGACCTCCCTGCTGGTGATCTTTGCCTCCTTTGTGGTGACCGTACTGGTGATGCCCTCAGAGGCGATCTGCGTTGGGGCGCCGGGCCCCTGCGCCTGGCTGCTCCGTGAGGCCTCCCACTCATTGCTCTTGACACCTGCGGCTTCAACATTTGATGAATCACGTCAGTGAACATTCAAATTAATAACCAGCCACAGAAGAGATGCTGGAGGGTTCGTCCAATTAGCCAATGTAGGTAGAGCTCAAATATATCAAGGTCTCAATCACTAATTTGATTGAACTATAGGACTCCTGTTGGCTTCGGAAGTCGTGGTCTCCGGTAAGGAAGCGGCCGTTCCAGGTTTCCCAAGCCCCTGTGAGGATTCTCCCGACGCCGGCGAGAAGGGCCTGGAACATCGGGCCCTCGTAGCGGCGACTGCGGTGGCCAAAATAGGCCCGACTATGGGTGGACATGGGGATGGGGACTGGACTTTGTGCCTTCCCTCACAGTAGGAACCATTGTGGGGGGATGTTTTTATGTTTACATTTCTTTATTATTGTTATGTTTGTATTCTTTTTTTTTATGTGCTGCAATGGCAATACACATTTCACACCAATTGGTGTATGCGACTAATAAAGAACCTTTGAACCTTTGGACTCCCAATATCAGTGGGGGAAATAGAGGAACAGATACATCGTCAGATCACGGAAAGATCCAGAAGCAACAGGGTTGTTTGTCACTGTGGGCAGCTTTAGCTTCCCCAATATTGACTAGCACTTAGTGCAAATGTCTTAGATGGTAAAAAGTTTGCTTGGAATATAGGAGGGTTTTCTGAAACAGTATGTGGATAGTCTAACCTGACGAGCAGCAACAAAAACTAGACACAGAAATATACTACAGACATAAACATCTGTAAGTTACCCAAATGCCCCTGAAGCTAACATGAAATCATGATTTATTTGATCTTTGCCTCTTTATCATGGATGGATATCCCGGGATGGCGGGACTGTCGTATGTTGATAGAATGGAGCGGCTGGGCTTGTATACTCTGGAATTTAGAAGGATGAGAGGGCATCTTTTTGAAACACATAAGATTATTAAGGGTTTGGACACGCTAGAGGCAGGAAACATGTTCCCGATGTTGGGGGAGCACAGAACCAGGGGCCACAGTTTAAGAATAATGGGTAAGCCATTTGGAGATGAGGAAAAACGTTTTCACGCAGAGAGTTGTGAGTCTGTGGAATTCTCTGCCTCAGAGGGAGGTGGAGGCCAATTCTCTGGATACTTTCAAGCAAAGATCCTATAGCGGAGCAAGATAGACCACTCCTGCCAAATGCAATGGGCTGCCGCGTAGTACGCAACGGAACGGAACGTGGGCCTTTTTTTCATCCATTTCCGTAACCCGACCCGACCCGACTCGCAGTGTAATCAACGTTGCGGGGGAACAGTTTGTGTTAATAAGTTTAAATTCTGAAAATGAGAAGATTTTTACCAAATAACTTTTATTTTTTCGATGATGCTTCCGTAACCGGCTTCCGTCTCCGCACTAGTATCCTATGGGATCTTTGGTGCGGAGACGGAAGCCGGTTTACGGAAATGGGGCCGAAAATTACCCATGAATCCGCCCATGACCGTACTACGTGTTTTTCGTCGAGTGATCTATCTTGCCCGCTATAGGATCTTTGCTTTCAAGAGAGATAGCTTAAAGATAGCTGTAGATGTGGTTCTTAGGAAATAACCAGTGTACTGCTTGTTATTAACAAACATGGTTACCTCAGGGTCAAGTTGCTCATTAGAGGAAGGCAGGAGGGAGTGGATGGCTGAACTGGTATCGATTAAAGTCCACTTACAGCATCGGTCTGCAGGACATTGCAGTTCCTAGCAGCTACTCAGACTGAATGGCGTAAGCAAGCTCTTGGTAATATAAATCGCATATTAGGTGGAGCTACTACTAACAAGCACTACAATTGGTTAGTAGGAAATAACCACTCCACATCTTTCCTTGTAGAAACAAAATAAAGCATGGATTTACGATAAAATACGTGGATATATGATGGCTAAACAATACAGCAGCTGAAACGCTAATAACGCATATGGGAAAGTATAATGGTTACACAATATCACCGTATCTAATGGGTGGCCTGCTGACCCGTCCGTGGATATGGGGAGAAGGCAGGAACGGGGTACTGATTGGGGATGATCAGCCATGATCACATTGAATGGCGGTGCTGGCTCGAGGGGCCGAATGGCCTACTCCTGCACCTATCGTCTAACACAGGCACGGCATCCACATTTGAAAGTAACAAGATTCCTCTAAATAAAAGGTGCGATAATTACCAGATAATGGAACTTTTAAAGTGATGTTATC